>JBBPBX010003496.1:0-5000 GCA_038048925.1 Garcialebias charrua
AGTAAAAACCAATAAACTTATTTACAAGCTCTTATGCTGCTTGTTTTACCTTTTTCCCCACCGTAAACAGCAGAGAGGAGGAAGGGTGTGAGGGGGAGGGGGGCAGAGCTGAGAACAGACTCGGATCTACCATGTAGGTAAATGCCTGGGGGTCCCATTTCAGCAGTGGCCCCGGCCCCGCCTCGCCCCGTGCAGTCACCTACATCACTAACATTGATCCTGCTTGTTAATGTACATTTAACATAAAAATAATTATAGTTACGATGAAAACGATCATTAAATACGCAATAAAAAAACGGTCGATTTCTTTATCCCCCTACTAAAAATGGACTATTCCATCTTGACATCTTCCGGGTCACTCAGAGGTGAACTCGGGGGCTAATTCTGTGGCTACTGTTTGTGCTGGGTACTTGGATAAATCCGTAGAGAACCCCGCTGTTTCAAGCCAAATTAACGTGGCCGGATGATTTTATTGTGTGTTTTGTGTCGACCATTTGACGGTGAGTCGTTATTTTTATGTATTTTAGTTACTTTTCATTAAATCTGTTGACTACCTATAGACGCTAACTCTGTGTCTGCCTGTTGGTAGTGCTGGGTTACTAATGGATAAATCCGTAGAGAACCCCGCTGTTTCAAGCCAAATTAACGTGGCCGGATGATTTTATTGTGTGTTTTGTGTCGACCATTCGACGGTGAGTCGTTAGTTTTATGTATTTGGGTTACTTTTATGTATAAATGCGGTGGCGACACACCCGTGTATTTGAGATTTAAACGTGGTTTTAGGGATTAAAAGATCATTCTATTTTTTGTTAATTTCGTGGCCGAATAGAATATATGTACGTAAAGTATTAAATAAATCCTTTGATTTTTGTAATTTCATCCTTTTAGGATCATTTTTGTTACTTTTCAGTTGGCAGTGTAGTGCAAATATTGATAACGCTGCCGGCTATATATAAATATATATATATATATATATATATATATATATATATATATATATATATATATATATATATATATATATATATATATATATATATATATATATATATATATATATATATATATATATATATATATATATATATATATATATATATATATATATAATATATAAATATATAAATAGCGGATTAGATTAGCTTCCCCTAATTTTCATAAGACATTTGTGCTTTTGAAATTGTGGACCTAAAAAAATTAATAAGCGTTTTAGAAATTGTGGAACTAATTTTTTAATTAGCATTGCCCAGCTTTGCAAACAGGAATAGCAGAAGTGTGTCTGCAAACAGGCCACCTTAAAATAAACTGTAAGCTACTATATAGCAATGGACAGACACCCCTCCCCCCCCCACACACACACACACACTCCATGGAAGATTTTAACGAAACTACCGTAAAAACCGGTGTATAATACGCAGTATTTTTGCTCATTTGCATGTCCTGCGTATTATACACCGAAGCGTATTATTTATGGATTTTTCCCCATATTTTTAGACCCATTTTTGGCTCTGATATCTCAGTTTTTCATTTTGGCCAAAATGGTGCAGTACCAGTTTCGGCCGCTATGGGCGCTAATGCACCCTGTAGGTAGTCTGTTTAATACCTGCAGACTGTACCAAAAATGGTGCAGTACCAGTTTCGGCCGCTATGGGCGCTAATGCGCCCTGTAGTCTGTTTACCTGCAGACTGTACCTTGAGGCGTATCCTGTTATTTGTGTATTCTATAAAACCCATCACCCCCCGCCAAAATCACAGAGAGAGCAGGAGAAATCAACGACAACACATTTATACCGAGAAAAATCTGAGAACAAAGAGAGAAAATGCCGCCAAAAAGGAATTCCTACACTGCAGAATTCAAGCTGCAGGTCGTGAAATTCGCTGTGGAAAACAGCAATCGAGCAGCGGGACGTCACTTCGGGGTGAACGAGGCCTGTGTTCGGTTGTGGAGAAAGGCGGAGGTCTCGCTGACCGCCATGAAGCGGTCCAAGAGGGCGAACAGAGGGAAGAAGGCCCGCTGGCCCCAGTTGGAGGAACGGGTCAAGCAGTGGGTTCTGGAAGAACGCGCGGCCGGGAGAGGCGTCTCCACGGTCCATCTTCGGCTGCACGCCGTCTCTCTGGCCAAAAGCATGAACATTTTGGAGTTCGCTGGCGGTGCATCGTGGTGCTACAGATTTATGCAGCGGAACCAGCTTTCTCTGAGGGCGCGCACCACGATGTGCCAGAAGCTTCCAGCGGACTTCGAGGAGAAGGTTGCCAGCTTCCGTGCCTTCATCGCCCGCCAAGTCCACGACCACCACATCTCGCCAGCACAGCTGATTAATATGGATGAAGTACCACTGACATTCGATTTGCCGATGTCTCGGAGTGTCTCAAACAAAGGTGAGAAGAGTGTCTCCATCATGACCACAGGACATGAGAAGTCCCACTTCACCGTGGTCCTCGCCTGCTGCGCGGATGGGGCAAAACTGCCGCCCATGGTCATTTTTAAGCGCAAAACAATGCCTAAAGAGAACTTTCCAGCTAGTGTGGTTGTGGAGGTGAACGAGAAAGGATGGATGGACACTGGGATGATGAACGTTTGGATGACCAGATGCTACAGCAAGCGGCCAGACGGTTTTTTTAAATCTAAAAAAGCTGTTCTGGTCATGGACAGTATGAGAGCTCACATCACGCCAGCTGTAAAAGACAAAATAAAAGCGACCAACTCCATTCCTGCCATCATCCCAGGTGGACTGACCAAGGTTCTCCAGCCCCTCGACATCTCTGTGAACCGAAGTTTTAAAGCTGCGTTGCGCCGCTTATGGGAGCAGTGGATGGTGGATGGTGAGCACAGTTTCACAGCGACAGGCCGCATGCGCCACGCCACGTTCATGCAGGCCATCGACTGGATCGACCAGGCGTGGAAATCAATTTCCACAAAAATAATCCAGTCTGGGTTCATCAAAGCTGGGATCATCCCACGGCCAGATGGAGCAGAGGACACCGAGAGCGAGGAGGAGGAGGAGGAACAGCCTGGGCCTTTGAGCACCGGTGAGCTGAACCGTGTGCTGGCTGAACTGTTTGCCAGCGACACGGAAGATGAAGAATTTGAAGGTTTTGAATAGTGTGTAAATAATGTAAATAGTGTAAATAATTTGTTTGAATAAAAACTGTAAACGGTATCTGTTTCTGCCATTTTTATGGGCGGGGTGAGCGTGTATTAAGTAGTAATTAATAGTAACCGTTAAAGTGCATTTATTAACAAAAATTAAACCGAGACACGTTAACATATATCTTCCGCTAACAAATATATTTTTTTTAAGTGTTTCTGTACGGTAGTTTTATTTTAATTAAATTCAGATCTTGCAGCGCAGCAAACAGTTTCTGTGTGCGCGCATCGTGTTGTTTACGTTCAAAATTCAGCTCATTTGTAATCATTTATTAACAAAAATTAAACCGTGACACGTTAACATATATCTTCCGCTAACAAATATATATTTTTTAAGTGTTTCTGTGCGGTAGTTTTATTTTAATTAAATTCAGATCTTGCAGCGCAGCAAACAGTTTCTGTGTGCGCGCATCGTGTTGTTTACGTTCAAAATTCAGCTCATTTGTAATCATTTATTAACAAAAATTAAACCGTGACACGTTAACATATATCTTCCGCTAACAAATATATATTTTTTAAGTGTTTCTGTACGGTAGTTTTATTTTAATTACAGTAAATTCAGCTCTTGCTCCAAACCGGGCCTGTGGGCCTGTTGTGTGTGTGCGCAGCACACATCGTGTTGTTTCATTTTAAATTCAGCTGATTTGTAATAATTTATTAACAAAAATTAAAGAGCGACACGTTAATATATATATTCAGCTGACAAATATATTTTTAAGCGTTTCTGTAGTTAAATTTTTATTAAATTCAGTTCACGCTGCACAATGGACCGCATTTCCGGGTTGTCTCATCGGTGACGTCAGCGGTGGGTGGATGACGCATTACGTCGGCGTCGGGGAGGGTTTGGCGCCATCTAGTGGCCACAAAAAAGACTGTCGCGGCAGCGCGTATTATACACCGAGGCGTATTATCTACGGATGTTTCACTTTTATTTTGAAAAATTGCCCAAAGCGTATTATACACCGGAGCGTATTATACACCGACGAATACGGTACTCTGACTTTAGTGACAGATTTTAGTGACCACTACTCTACAATTTAGTGCGGTGGTAGCATAAAGTCTTTTAGGAATCTCAGAGAATAATCCAAATACGTTACAAATTTGTGCAGAACTTCATGTGGAGTACCACAAGGTTCAGTACTTGGACCAAAATTGTTTATTTTATATGTAAATGATTTAACTGAAGTATGAAGTCAGAATGCTAAATACTCTGCCTGCTCTGCCTCCCCTCCCATTTGAACTGCCTTAACACAAAAAACTTTCTCACACATTACCACTCAACACAAAGTTTTTAACACTGGACCCTGTGTCATCAAACGGGTTATTCACTAAACTCTCGGTCATGTGCTCATTCAGTTTGCACTACTTCTCATATTTGCACTAATGTTTGTATTACATTACTGCCTATAGTCATACTACTGTTTACATTCACTGTTTACATTTATTAATACGGTTTACATTTATTACTACTGTTTTACATTTATTACTACTGTTTACATTTACACTACTTTTATATCTACACTACTGCTGATACATATACAGTATTCTCTGACTAGCCTTATCTAAGGATGCCAAATGTGCCTTATGTGCCTTACTGCATATGCCACTTTGCCTCTATACCAACATCAACTACCTCATCATATAAATAAAATAATAAATAAATGACACATTTTTGTCATCTGTGTATGTTTCCCATACAAGACAAAATTTGTCTCTGCATTTAACCCAACCACCACCAGGTGGTGCAGTGGGCAGCCATAGAAAGCGCCGGGGAGCTGGGTACTGTGTACATTAACTCATATGCTGCTGTGCCACTCTTTGCAAATGTCAAAGCTAGAACCTTCAGTTTATT
>JBBPBX010003496.1:10000-20417 GCA_038048925.1 Garcialebias charrua
ACCAAACAATCACTGTCTAGTGATCAACACAACCTGGGAGGGTGGAGAAACTCCCAGTCTACCAAACAATCAAGCAGCAAGCTTCCACTGCTGACTGTAATATTATTTGAATGTCCTCTAAACACCAAAACCTCACATACCTGCACACACCTCCTCTGTTCTCCACTAACCATCCAAACCTCCACTAACCATAACCTCCACACATTCTGGCTTGAGCTCAGTGCATTTAAAGGGAGAGAGAGAGAGAGAGAGAGAGTCAGCAGGTGTTGCAGCTCAGCTAATCAAGCCTGATTGAAGCTGAGTAAAAAAAAAGTGCAGCAGGAGTAGGCTGCAGACAGCAGGTGACCAAAACAAAACTGAGGTTTTAAACTAAGGTTAATCCCTTCAGGATACATAACATTCCCACCGCTAAATGTTTTGTATGGGGTGATGTATATGTTAAGTAAAAACATTGTACATGACCCATATAAAACAGTGAGGTTACATGTAACGGTCCTCATCACTCAAACAGACTAAAAACCTCATTAAAAACTAGTCTGTCAAACCGCTTACATCTAATCTACAGGTACACTCAAAAGGTTTTAAAGCCAAAACAACGTCTTGGGTCTGGTTGTACCCTAAAAAGCTTTCGTTTCGTCTGACAAATACTAACAACATCTCTGATGTGGTCAACCAGTGAAGAAGAGAGTCGACTTTTATTTTCTGATGGGAAGGAATTGTTCTCCTCCGTACCAGCACTGGTTAGTACTGGACTGCTCTCCTCATTCACCTTCTGGTCAGGAGTAACCGGTTTTTCTTCAGCTACTCTGAAAACACACGAGAAAAGGTTAGAAAAGGGGTTGTACACAACATGATGTTGTAGTAGCTCACGTGGCACAGTCAGGAACAATTTTTTTTTCACATAGTCGTCTTCTGCTTCGTGTTGAGGGGATGGTCCCACATCATCCAACAACAGTCTTTCATTTTCCTCTGTATTTGTTGAAACTGGACACAGTGGAACAGGAGGAATAGTCAGGTGTGGAGCCACCTCCTTCAAGTTCTTTAGGTCCTCACTTGACTGAACTAGGAGTAGTTCAGCGTCAAACAACTGTGAAAAACAGTCACCGAGATCGTCATCTCCTTCTTGAAGATGAAGCAAGAGTTTCACCTCCTCCACTGAAATCGGTTTTTCTTCACAGTCCATCAGGAAGCTGTTACTCAAAACCAACTCATCCTCTTCTTTCTCCAGTCGATGTTCTTGAAGCGCCACCTCCTGTAGAAGTGGCTCTCCTGCTTGAGTGAAAAGCTCTGGTGTCACCTTTAGATGACACACAGTGGGACACGAACGTTGCTTCTCCAGTTCAGCTTTGAGCTTTAATTCTCTCTGTGACTCCTGTCTTTCTTGTTCCAGAAGACGCTTCTTCTCTTCCTGAGCAGCTTGAAATCTCTCCAAAGCAGCTTGTCGTTCTTGTTCCTGTTTTTTTAAAAACAAAAGTTCACGCTCTTGTTTTTCTTTTAAGGCAGCTCGCTCCAGCTCAAAAGCAGCTCGCTTCTCTTCAAGCTCCTTTCTCCTCAAGGCAATCCATTCATCATGTTCTGCTTTCCTCAAAGCAGATTCTTTTCTTAGACGCTCTTGTTCATTAAGCTCAGGAAATATCCCAAGCTGGACCAATTCACAAAGTAGTTCACTCCCCATCCATTCACCATCAGCATATTTTCTGACGTCAATCTTATAATGGTTTGCAACACTTAGCATTTGATCTCTTGTGCAGTCTGCAAAGACCTGCACTGTAGGCTGTTCAATAAATGTCTTTAAATTGAACGCCATGATGCAGACAAACAGTTTTTAAGCTGTACCCTTCTTCAAATGACTTTCACTGTAAACAGCAAAATCCCAGCTGCATTTGAACGTAGCACAATGCAAAAAACACACACAGCTGACAGCCTAATCAGCAACTAGGAGCTGGTCCTGTCAGCTCCAGAGAGAGTGCAAACTACAGCACACAGCTGTCAAAACACACCAAATGTAAAACGGAGCAGTTAATTCTATTAACTACTGTCCAAAAAACACTTAGCTTCAAAAAAACTTCACAACACTCTCAAGATTAAGCACAAAAAACCACAATGTCTGCTCAAAACCAGACTCCCACAAACATGCACAGCAGGTGCTCAGCTGTCTAAAAACTCAAGTGCTTCACAGAAACACTCCAACAAGTTTGTCCTGTGCAGACAAACAGACGAGCAGACAACTCAAAAAACATAGCACCTTACAAACGAGCCCCCAATACTAATTCAGATCCCGGACGAGCCATCCAATAAATATGTTACGATCCAACAATGATCAAAACATATTTAATGGACACAGGACACAAGGAAAAGGTTTAACATAAATTTATTAAAGAAACAAGGTCGTCTGTAGGAGGGGAACCACCTCCAGCTTCTCCGGGCGTCCCACGTCCTAAAAAAAAAGAAAGTTCAACCGAAAGGTGGGTTTGGATAAAGCGGCCAAAAGAAAAATAAAGCTGCCCAACAGAGCCAACTCTATACAGAGCCGGCGAACCCTGTTAGACAGCGGGCTACCTCTACCAAAACTCTAGGCCTACAGGATGTAAAACAAAAACAATAGCGAAAACTAGACTACCGCTTTACCCAACCAAAAGTAATGAAAGGAATTATGTTACAACAACAAAAAGGCACGAGCCCCCACACACAGCTGCCTCTAACAGACAGCCACCAGAGCCCTCAGACTCTGAGACTCAAAAACCTCCAACACTTCAGCTCAGGTCCTCTACTCTAGGTCACTAGAGTCCACACGAGCACTAATGTACTCTACTAACCCACTCCAGAATGAAGTGTACCAACAATCACTGTCTATCTAGTGATCAACACAACCTGGGAGGGTGGAGAAACTCCCAGTCTACCAAACAATCACTGTCTAGTGATCAACACAACCTGGGAGGGTGGAGAAACTCCCAGTCTACCAAACAATCACTGTCTAGTGATCAACACAACCTGGGAGGGTGGAGAAACTCCCAGTCTACCAAACAATCAAGCAGCAAGCTTCCACTGCTGACTGTAATATTATTTGAATGTCCTCTAAACACCAAAACCTCACATACCTGCACACACCTCCTCTGTTCTCCACTAACCATCCAAACCTCCACTAACCATAACCTCCACACATTCTGGCTTGAGCTCAGTGCATTTAAAGGGAGAGAGAGAGAGAGAGAGAGAGAGAGAGAGAGAGAGAGAGAGAGAGAGAGAGAGAGAGAGAGAGTCAGCAGGTGTTGCAGCTCAGCTAATCAAGCCTGATTGAAGCTGAGTAAAAAAAAAGGTGCAGCAGGAGTAGGCTGCAGACAGCAGGTGACCAAAACAAAACTGAGGTTAATCCCTTCAGGATACATAACACATACATACATACATACATACATACATACATACATACATACATACATACATACATACATACATACATACATACATACATACATACATACATACATACATACATACATACATACATACATACATACATACATACATACATACATACATACATACATACATACATACATACATACATACATACATACATACATACATACATACATACATACATACATACATACATACATACATACATACATACATACATACATACATACATACATACATACATACATACATACATACATACATACATACATACATACATACATACATACATACATACATACATACATACATACATACATACATACATACATACATACATACATACATACATACATACATACATACATACATACATACATACATACATACATACATACATACATACATACATACATACAGACAGACAGACAGACAGACAGACAGACAGACAGACAGACAGACAGACAGACAGACAGACAGACAGACATACATACATACAGACAGACAGACAGACAGACAGACAGACAGACAGACAGACAGACAGACAGACATACATACATACATACATACATACATACATACATACATACATACATACATACATACATACATACATACATACATACATACATACATACTTTTTATTTCTACCATCTGTGGTTAGACAGATAGTGGTAACAGTAGGTCCAGAAAAACCTCCAGAAGAAGGCACCCAAGTGACATCCTATTCAGATGCTTGAACCACCTCATATGAATCCTTTCGTTATGGAGAAAGTGTCTTTATTCTCAGCTCCCTCCGATGATGAAGTTCCTCACTTTCTTTCTAAGGCTGAGCCCAACAATCGTACAAAGAAACCTCTTTTCAGCAGCTTGGATCAAGGGTCCCATTCTTTCAGTTATGATCCACACTGCATGATGGTCCATTGATTTATGATCTGCAATGTTTTTATGTTTTTCGTGTTGTACTTCATTGTATGTGTTGCCTGTTGCGTGTTTGT
Source organism: Garcialebias charrua (assembly GCA_038048925.1). Lineage (NCBI taxonomy): Eukaryota > Metazoa > Chordata > Actinopteri > Cyprinodontiformes > Rivulidae > Garcialebias > Garcialebias charrua. The sequence continues at coordinate 14,413 of JBBPBX010003496.1, forward strand.
TTGTCCAGCACTTTGGTGGACTTGTTCCTGTTTAAAGTGCTTTATAAATAAAATGGTATGGTATGGTATGGTATTGTTCCATAACCCAGCTGTAAGTCTTACTGTTCCTCCTGAATCTGAGGTTCAACAATAGGTAGGACCCTCCTTTTATCACACCCTGAAGTACATTCTCCCAGGGAGGCTGAGAAATGTGTTCTTTAGATAGATGGTTTATTTAACAAAAGTTACAGCAATTTAGTAACATCTTAACAGAGAATTACAAACAATTACAAAGAGAGAAGTCCGATTGTCAAAGAAGAAATTTTATTGATTTAGTAAATTTAAGCTCAGAGGGTCTAAAAAGGGTCAGTTCAGAAAAAGAGCTTAAAAAAAAACTTTGCTCATTGCAGTAAATTTTCTTCTCTCCTCACATCACACAGAACACTATACACGTACAGTATTACAGGAAGTGACAGAAGACAAGGCTGACTGAGTTTTAAAACAATGCAGGTACCGGTACTTCAGTTGCAACAGTTGATCACAACGATTACAAAAGCATGAAACCACATTTACTTTGTATTATCTGCTTAGTGTACGATTTAACTGAAAGACATGGGTAAATGATTGGCAACACTTTCCCTGCACCATGACTCATATCTGGCACAATGTCTCAAAATTCCCATCTTCCTTGATGTCACTAAGCAGGAATGCCACTGAAACATCAAGTCTCAACAAACCCTCAGTCAGTTCATAACAAAGTTTTCATGCATCCATCCATCCATCCATCATCCATCCATCTGTTATCCATCCATCCATTATCTTCATTACCCGCTTTTTCCTTTCCAGGTCATGGGGGTCATTAGTAGTAACTGTGTGAGAGGTGCCCTCTTCCCAACTGATCTAAATCATTTTGTGCAGGTTTTTATCCACCAACCTTTATAAAAAGGCAAAAGTGGAGGATAAGGCTTATGCTCATGTCTGTACTAGTTCCCTTTCAGTCATGTCTCTCGGTGCAACATATGCTATAGGAATTGCGCCCCTGCGCGATTACCAGAAGGAATACATTCACGCCTTTATGGCAAGGGCGTCAGCGTTGCGCCAGAGGCCCCGCCCTCTGGGTACTTAAGCCGCTGACGCCCATCCAACTTTCTCTTATTGCCCTTCACCTCGCTTAAACCTGAACTACCTCTCTTCGTGGGACTTCTCTGTTGCTTCATCGCTCAACTAGAGGTGAGCTTGCTCCCTACATGGAGAATTATTCCTGCGTACTACTGGGCTAGCGAAAGCTAGTCCGGCACATTTTATCTTAACCCCGAAGTTTTTTCTTCTCCTCTCTCCGCAGACTGCTTCGCTCGACGGCGCTAACTGTGTCACACCGTTACCCCTGCTAATTCGTAGCGGGCTAGCCAGCGAAAGCGACGCAACAAAGGAGACGTCTCAAAATAAAAGGAAAAGGATTCTGGAAGGACTTGCTCACCTTATCTCGGACATGTCTCCGGAGAAAGGAAAGCAAAAGACAAGACTTCCAAGGAAAACCAGCAGGACGGCGAGCCCAACCTCGCGCGCCTGTCCTAGCGGATGCGGTTTCTCTCTCGCAGCGACGGACACCCACGAGGCCTGTCCCGTCTGCTTGGGGATGTTACACGCAAAAATGGCGCTGGATGTCCCAGATTCTTACCCACACTGAAGCCAGATGTTGGAGGCGGTGAGGAGGCACCGGGCGGACTTCGTCGCCAAGGCCATGGGCTCCGCTGCAGCGCCAGCGGACCCAGACACCACCGAGCCCCTCACTCCCACGCCGGAGCTCGAGAACATGGCTCTGGATAACAGCACACAAGTCGAATGGGGTGACAACCCTGACGTGCTAGCCCCCATGGTGGACTTAACAGTCGAATTTGACACCCGAGGCATGATGAACGAGGACGAGATCTCAATTTCAGCCTCAGGCAAATTTTCCGCGGAGGACGCAGACGTCGAATACGAGGAACAGGGAGTAGATCTCTCCCGCACCCTGGTACCTATGCTCCCGGAAACTGACTTTTCCATCCCTGCTCTGTTCGACCTGTGTCACAGAGCAGCAGACGCGCTGCAGATCCCATGGCCGGAACCTCCGCCTCGTCAACAGGTCACGAGGCTGGCAGGAAACTATTTTTACTCAAAGCAGCAGGCCGCCACGAGGCAAAGGATACCCGTGTTCCCGGACTTCCTCACAGAGCTGACTCGCACCTGGGCTCAGCCCAGAGCTTCAATGCTGTTACCACTCTCGCAGTTTCTCGACGTGGACAGGATGGATGAGGTGGGAATAGCCAACGTGCCTCAAATTGAGGACACGCTGGCGTCTTACCTGGCTTCCAAGTCATCCGGAACAAAACCAACTTTCCCCAGCAAAGTCTGTCGAGCTACAGCTTCTCTGCTCGAGAAATGCTACAAAGCTCAGGGACTCGCGGCGCGCGCGATGAACGCGTCCGCGTTGATGCAGGCTTACCTGGCTGAAAAACTGCAACAGCTCTAGGTAACAACGGACAAACAAGCTGCCGCTAACTTGTTGGACGAAGCCCACAGGGCAACAGACTTTGTGCTTCGCATGATGGGGACAGCTGCTGTTGCTCAAGGCAGAGGCATGGTCGAAGTGGTCATCGCGATACGCCATCTGTGGATGACTTTAACTGACCTCCCCGAGGGACAAAAGGTGCCTTTTCTCTACCACTCGATAGAACCAGCAGGATTGTTTGGGAAAGCTCTGGATCGAATTCAGACCAAGCTGGACCAGAGGCGCAAACAGGCTGAAGCTCTCCGGGTGGGCATTCCCAGGAGAACCTTCGCCTCCACCAGGGAGTCTGCTGGGAGCAGACCTACGCAACCTCGACACCGCTCAGCAACACGTGCCCCACCGCAAAAGCGACCGGCGTACGAGAACGAGCACCGGCAGAGTCAACCGCCGGGCCCACCTCAAACCGAACATGCTTGGAGAAAAAACAGGTTTGTCTCCCGCCAGACTGTCAGACACAGGGCCTCCTCGGCGAACCGGGACACCAGACAAAAGCGTGCCTGATGAACCAGGTCCACGTCTTGATTTTACACAATCACCCGCCCGCGTGGTACGGGGAATGATCTCTTCATGTCCAGACTTTATTTGTAGCACGGTACAAAAAGCTGGTAACTCTGTTACATGCACAAATCATGTTTTTCATGCTGTGAGTGACATAAAATCAAATATGTTGTTACACTTAAGCACGAATAAAGCTCAAATAACAGCACCTCTGTTTTATTGACAAAAAACAACAACAAAAAAACAACAACAAACACAATAACTTCAGCAGAACGGGTACCTCTGGCCTACCAGCTGGCATAAATGGTAAATGGTAAATGGAGCTTATTTATATAGCGCTTTCCAGCCCCCTGTGAGGAGCCCCAAAGCGCTTTACAATACCAGCTATCCACCCATTCATTCAGTCATTCATACACCGGTGGTGGTAGCCTGCCTTGCAAGGCACCATCCAGACCTACCGGGAGCAACTCCGGGTTAAGTGTCTTGCCCAGAGACACAACGACACATGATGCGCGGATGCGGGATTCGAACCTCCAACCTTCTGATCAGGGGTCGACTGCCATTACCACCACACCTCGTTCGCCCATAAAGGGTCGCCCATAAAGGGAGGGGGCCATCTCCCCCCCCCCCTCCCTCACGGCTCACAGGGTGTTAGTCTAATCAATACATAGTACCCATGTGACATAACATCTGTGGCATTTCCGGGTAGACCCTCATGCGTGGAGGCGGAACAAAGCTACGAGAGCAGCAGTTACAGCGCAGTCTACTGGCTGTGTATTTTTCACTGTTTTTTTTTTTTGTTTATTTCTAATTAATTGCAATGGTTACTTCGTGTTGGGTCAGTGGGTGTTCCAGTCGGGTAGACGTTTGGGCAAAGCGCAGTTTTCACTTAATCCCAAAAATAAGTAAACTGAAGGATTTATCTCCCTTGGAGTAGCTGACTACAGCTCCTCCTCTGTCTGAGTCTGACTCGGATTTGCTCTGGAAGACGTCGTGTTTTTGTCTGGTAAACAAAACATTCTACATAAATCATTTTGTGACAAAATGTCAGAAAAATGTTAGAGTATACTGTCTGTGTTGGAGCTGTTTTTTTCTTCTTCATGATTTAGCACCGTCTACTGCTGTGGTTAGCTTAGCATGTCGCTAACGCTACATGCTAACTTTCACATGTAACACTCAACAAAGTGCTGGTTCTGGTCCAGCCTGGACTTTTTTTTGGCTGTGTGTTATTTTAGTTAAACCTTTATTTAGCTGGTTAGAAATGATTGAGACAGTTTACACATCTTTTTTCCAAGATAGACCAGTCAACAACAGCAGCTCTTAAAACATGACCCGTCATTAAACCAGAATTATTGAAGCACACTTAAAATAATTATGTGAATCAAAGAAGAGAAAAATGCACATGCAGCTAAAATTGTACTGAAATGTGAGTAAATATCTGTTATAGTATTTACTAAACAAATCTGTCAATAAATAATTTAAATAAATGTGTGTGTAACACATTTAAAGTACATACATACACTGTGTGTATGTGTATACTGTATACACACTGTATATACAGTATATACATACATACTGTACATACATACTGTATATACTGTACTGTATGTATATGCATGACACATTGTATTTAATATACATAATATTTGAACACTGTAACATTGTCAGACTAGAACTTTCTGTTTGTTTTGATTTTAGCTCCCTGTTACTCTCATGTGAATAAAGCAGTGGGATGATGTCTGTACAGAAAATATTCCATAACACAAGTTCATCTTTTGGTTACTAAATTTGTTCTATTGAATTATTTATATTTTCAGGAAGGCCTGCACACGAGTCAAACACAGACTGGTCACCCACGCTGAAGTTGACAAGACACACTTACCGGTACTCTGAGAGGCAGCAGCAGAAGAACAGTAGGTAATGGCACAAGCACCTGGCACAATAATTCAAAAATATTAAAGTAAATCTAAGATAAAATTACTGAAATCAATATAAAATGGAACATTTATCTTTGTGAATGAGTAAAAAATTTAGGAGCACTGTATTTATTTTGTCTACTTTGAGTAGCAAACTTTGTCTTATTTTAGACTTTGTGATGCAAACATGACAATGTTTACTAATCTTTTTTTTTTTTAAGGTACAGACTAGTGAAGGGCCGGCCGAGTGCTATCATCTTGGATTCCGGAGGGGTTGGCTACTTGCTCCATTCATCCAGTGGTCGTCCAGTGGTCCCACTGATGAGGAATCAGTTCCAGTTTGTTTAAAATCAGAAACTGCCCATCATTCATTGTTGAAGAGTGTTTTATATCTGGTATTTATTCAGCAGGCAAATCATTTTCATTAAAAGATGTCAAATCACCCACAGTTCTCATATTGTATTCAGTTTCAATTGTTTTGAGTTTATAATTATAGCTTTTATTCTGAATTTTATCAGTCTCCTCCTGGAGGAGGAACCATACAGCAACATGCATGTTTTAATGTTTTGTACCTAAAGGTTTTATTTATTTGTAGTAGAACTACTTCTCATTATTAGACATTAAACAACATATCTTAATTATTGAAATAAAGAAGGTGAAACTTAGTGCAACTGTTTTATTCAAACTAAAGGTAAGCACACATTCATTTAGCAATGCCTGTTTCACAGCAACACCAAATGTACTTCAAAAGCAGATTTATTTATAGAAATTATATTTTCACTCATTTGTTGCTGTGGTGCATGACTGCACACAACTTCTGGACCAACTGGAGCTTCATCCATCCCTGGACCAACGAGCTTCATCTATCCCTAGACCAACTGGAGCTTCATCCATCTCCTGGAACTCACCTTATGCAAAAATATAACACAAAGGAGGGAAATAATTAAAATGCTTTCAGGGTTTAAAGCTACATTTAACCAATAGATTAAAAGGAGTTACCAAATTGTAACTTTACCACTAACTTTATTAACAAAAGCAGATCATAGTGGGAAATAAATAAT
>JBBPBX010003496.1:20758-66875 GCA_038048925.1 Garcialebias charrua
CTCTCATCATCAGATGATTGCTCACCTGCTTGCCTCTTTTGGTGTGGCGGTTGCCAGGACTGGTTATGGTTCAGTCAGACCCAATGGGGCATGGACCATATCATGCTCCGCCCTTTAACCCAAAAGGCGTGGCTTAAAGGGCTACGCCCACAGGAAATGGAACGACGGTTACGTATTGTAACCCTAGATTCCATGAGTGTGGGCGTAGCCCTTTAAGCCTTTGAAGCCCCATTGGCTCCTTGGCTGAAAAAATTTATTTGCCATTGGGAGCAGTTCCTCGGTCGAGAGGGGTTCTTATGGACCGAGGGCGTGGGCCCACAGCAGGTGGGCGTGGACTAGAAGTTTTCAAATGTTGGTGCAAAGCACAGGGTAAACCCAAAAGGCGTGGCTTAAAGGGCTACGCCCACACTCATGGAATCTAGGGTTACAATACGTAACCGTCGTTTCATCCACAGTATGGCCTGAGGACGCAGGTGCACTCTGTGGACAGACTGAGGTCGAGTCGCTCTGTCTGCACTTCAACATAGACTGTCCCCACCTTATATCACCAAAATATTGAATAAATGTGTTATAAATGATGACAGTCTTAAAAAAGCCAGTAAAATCTACAATTTTTTTTTTTTTTGCAGTCGTTGGTCCTCGAACCACATGTCAATCAATCCAGTAGGCACGTCAGCAGCTGACCAATCAGCAACCTCAATTTGTCCTGAATGGCCGCTCCTTACCTGCAGAGCAGCAGCGGTGTTGTATTACCTTTGCAATAATAGAGATTTTAATAATAATTGAGTTTACCTCTTTTGTTTCCTGTTAATCTACTGTAATTAAACTTTGCAAAATACACCAGAATGCAGGAAATGGCATCTACTTTATTCAAAATTCTCTGGGGGAGGAACCCCCCCTCCACCACCTGCCCACTACAGGTAGTCCCCGATTTACGAGCGAGATCCGTCACAACGAGGCGCTCGTAAACCGGAAATCTCGTAATTTGGAACGGCCGCCATTTCTCTCGTAAATCCGGAAATCCGCTCGTAAATTGGAACGGTTTTCGCTAGCGCGACTAAAAACACTATTTTCATCTAAAAACTACTTTTGAGTGCATAAAAATGATCGGAAACGTGTGTCTATATGCTTAACTAACTAACTGTGGTGAAAAAACACATGAAAACTCAGTATTTTTTTCGTTTTTTCCAAAAATTCGCAGCTCGTAAGTCTGGAACCTCGCAGATCAGAGCGCTCGTAAATCGGGGACTACCTGTAGATAGATAGATAGATAGATAGATAGATAGATAGATAGATAGATAGATAGATAGATAGATAGATAGATAGATAGATAGATAGATAGATAGATAGATAGATAGATAGATAGATAGATAGAGTAGATAGATAGATAGATAGATAGATAGATAGATAGATAGATAGATAGATAGATAGATAGATAGATAGATAGATAGATAGATAGATAGATAGATAGATAGATAGATAGATAGATAGATAGATAGATAGATAGATAGATAGATAGATAGATAGATAGATAGATAGATAGATAGATAGATAGATAGATAGATAGATAGATAGATAGATAGATAGATAGATAGATAGATAGATAGATAGATAGATAGATAGATAGATAGATAGATAGATAGATAGATAACTGTGAATATTTCCAAAAAATAAGCTAATGTCTAAAGTGGTGCTTTACCGCCAAATGGATAATTATTAAAAAGAAAAGAAAAAAGTGTCAAAATTAATATAAATTAATGTATTTTGACATGTTAGAGAAATTTGAGGACAATCTCAAGACGATAACTTTCTGGAGGCCGAAGAGAGTGGACCTCGGCTTTGGGATTCACCACTACGCTGGAAAAGTAAGTTATTCAACATTTTGAACGGGCTCTAACGATCTTCTCGTCTCTTATTCACAGACAGGGAAACCAGAAGGCGTAGGGACTGAACAACAGAGGGAGCCAAACACTAGGACACAAAACAGGGAAACAAGGTGTAGAGATGGGGACTGAACAACAGAGAGAGCCATCCTTACATCAGCCATCTTTACTGTGGTACAAGTAACATCAGGTAAGCTGAAGTAGCTTGTACAAGTTGATACACATTCAATATATGTGTAGCACTTTGAGATTTTCAGTAATGAAAAGTGTGTTATAAATTGAATTAATTATTATTATTATTATTATTATTATATTTACAACCATCTTTAACGTAGCAAATATTAGCTTAGCTGTAGCTTTTAATAAAGTAAACATGGCTGATATTTACTGTGGCACAAGTTACATTAGCAAAGTTAATCTTTGTTATGTTAAAAATCGCTGATATTTACTGTATCTCAAGCTACGTGAGCTTAGCACGCAGTAAATAACCGATGTTTACTGTGTAGCAAATAGCTTAGCTGCAGTAGGTACAAGGGACATCTATGTGTATATTATTGTAATCACTTACTCTGTCAGTCACCAGAACTGTTGTTAACACGAAGCACGACGATTTAGACGTCCTTCACAAATCTGTCACTGAGTATAAGCATCCATCCATGGATTTAAAGCAGTGAAGCTCCTCGTTGTGCACTCCTCGTAGTAATTAAATAATTAATGATATCAGAGTAACTTCTTGGTGACAAGTTGTCCGCTTCGTCTGACATGATTTCTTTCTCCAACTCATTCAACTCCGACCACTGCTATTTTTTGCAGATATCAAGGTATTGCGCCTTGGTCAAGCTAGTACTATCCTTAGCTCTGGTAGCTCGAGTCTGTTTGTCCGCCATTTATGCCTTTAGGAGTGGTGAAAAACCCGGTATTGCGCAATACTGGTCACGTGTGTGGGAACTATGTATTGGTCTTTGGATGGTGCTCGACCTCGTCTTGACTTCTACACACCAGACTGTCCCTCTGGCATCTGGCATTACTTTGATGATCCTACCCAACATCCAAGAATTTCTCGGGGAGGATGAATCAGCAACAAGGACGACGTCTCCGACCTTGAAGTTTCTTTTCAGTCCAAGCCATTTTTGTCACTCCTGCAACAAAGGCAGGTATTCCTGTGACCATCTTCGCCAGAACAAATCCGTAATGTACTGGACCTGTCTCCATCGACAACATGAATAGCCATCTTCTTTAACAAAGGTTCCCGATGAAAACGTAGGCTGACCCTTCAATAGAAGCAGATGGTTCGGCATAAGAGGCTCAAGGTCAATAGGATCGTCTGTGTTCATGGTTAAGGGTCTTCCAGTAATTTTGGGTGATAAAGGTGGCCCCGATAAAATCTCATCTTCTCCATTGAGATACTTCTGGAAGTCGTCCAGAGTCATCAAGTCCAGGTTGAGATCCATTCCAAGACTCAAAATGGCTTGGCTCTTGTCAGATTTGTCAGAGCCCTCTGGTGGCTCCTGATTTTCATCACAGGCCACGTAGAGTCTGGGTTCACTGTCCTCTCTCCTCTTCCTCCTATCATCAGCTGATATTTTCTTCTCCCAGCTTGGATGCTGCACGTCCTCAGGCCTCTCCTTTCGTTCTCCGAAATCATCTGTAGGCCATGCTTTTCCCGTGCATTCCTCTTCTCGCTCGTCACTGTCCAGGCTAAAGCCATAACTATGGCCCTGTCTGGTAGCCTCTTGTTGCTTGGTCCTCTCTCTCTTGTCGCGGTCTGGTTTCTGAGTAGGAGACTTCTTAGCAGGCTTGGAAAACTTTTCAATCTTTCCTGTTAACTTTGTGGGCTTGCTGCTGCTTTTCTTTACAGCAGGTGGATGAGTTGGTGGCTTACGAGGAGCTCAATCTTTGGCTTCACAGTTTAGCAGGAACTTTTCAAACAGGTTGGTTGAGCCACTAGCATCCTTCTGTCCCAACACCTCCTCTTTAGTCCCTTCGTCCTCATTTACCTTGATGGTACTCACAGTTGTAGAGGAGGATGAGGAGGAGCAGGAAGAAGGGGCCTTTTGTGGTCCTGATGTGCTCTCACTTCCTTTGCTCTTAGCCTTTTTATGTAGTGTGGAGCTGTCACTTGATTCTGATTGTGGAGTAGCATCCTCCTTGGTTTTAGAAATGTGACTTTTGAGTTTTTGCAGGCTAGCTTATTTTTGAGTGCTGTCAGTTTTTTTTAACTATTTTTGTTAACCATAACCTCCTTGATGCCCTGCAGCTTTACCTTGTAAGTTTTTTCACCAGTGTGTAAGGCACAGGATACGTACCAAGACCTCACTGCAGCCTTCTCATTCAAGGGGTCTAAAGACTAGCTCTTTAAGATAGTTTCATTAGGCTGTGTTGAGGTGATTCACCCAAACTGTTCACAGCCGTCCCCGTGCGCCACACTCAGATCTCACTTCGCGCCTCGCCTTGTCCAAGCAACAGGGTCAAGGTCTTCTATCACGAAGAAGCACACGTTCATGACTGCTCACCTCCTAATTTAGCATTGCAATTGTTTCCGATCTGGTAGTTTTTAGGGTCCCGGAGCGGGACTCAGGGGTGTTGTTTAATACTTTGCGCTAGGAAACCTTTATAAAAACCTCCTCTGATCTAGATGTTAGTTTTCTGAACCAAGCTTTTCCATAGTTACTTTGAACAAAGGGTGAAATGAGAATCCAGAATTTTATGTTTTTCTTTGCTCTTTAATTAATAATTTTAGCAGGGGAACAGCAACAAGCACAATTACACAATGATTATAAGTTTCGATTACATAGCATTATAAACCACACTCTGACCTTCACACCTTAAGCCAATAAAGTTCTTTCTCATAACCCTCGATGTTTCGAAACACCTCTGAGCATCAACTTTCATTAGCCAATTTAGTTTTCCCTAATTTTATCCTAAGTGCTGTTGACCTGATCTGACAGTATACTTTTTCCAGGGCAGTGGGATAGAGAAGTTCTCTTACCACGGTTTTACTGAAGTCCTTAAAGGTTCTCCTCGTTAGTAAGAGACCATGCCTGTCCCTCAGGAGGAAGGTACGGGTCTTCTCCAGGCAAGTGCAGCTGCTCCAATTTAGAAGACGCAGGGATTTGGTTAAGCCCGGGCCAAGTGTTAGAAGAAGGCTAACTCCAGTCTTGTTGCAACAAGAGCAGAATTAAGTCCAATCTTGTGTTTAGCAAGAAGAGAAGTAACTCCAGACTCATCTAGGACCAGAGGGATCCTTTTCCTGCAGGCGTCCCTCTCTTCCAAGCTGCTTGCCGTTAAATCCTTCGCCTGCCGTTCACAGAGACTAGGCTGGTCTCGGCAAAGTTCGAACTCGACTTGACCACGTCCTGTCAGGTCAGGGCTTTTTTTATGGAACTCCTTTCCCCTCCTTCAGGGAGGTTCTTGGGTGTTGCTATGGTCCTTACCCAATCATCTTTCTTTATCGAAGAAAATGTAGAACATTAACTTTTGTTCCAGAACATTAATGTTTGTCCCATCAAGCTGTTTCAGCTTATTTTTCACTTTACCGGGCCCCAGGTAACCTATTAGGTGCCGGCTAGCTGTTTTTAGCTCAGGGACAACTGGACTTTAGAACCTTTTAATAAGCCATCTCAACTTGTTTGTTACATCACTGAACACCAGTTACCTTATATGGTCCTGGCTTCCTGTTGTTTGTTCAGAGACGACCGGACTTGTCTCAGCTTGTTTTTCCACCTTACCAGACACCAGTTAATTTATTAACTTATTTGGTGCTGGTTTTGCTGTTTTTGTTCCAGAGACACTGGACTTTAGTTTCCTCATCACCAGACACCAGTTAATTTATTAACTTATTTGGTGCTGGCTTTGCTGCATTTGCTCAGAGATGCTTCAGAAACAGCAGGAGTCGACAGAAGTCGCCATGTCTGCTTTTCACTTCAACAAGTTAATCAAATACTGTATTTTACTGCACGGATTGCAACAGATTATTTTCACCTTAAAACATGATCTTAACATTTCATTAATCAACATCCTTTCTTGTACACGGTCTTCCAGTTTTAAACTGACAAGCTAAAGTTCTTCATACACTCTGCTCCTGCTCATGTCTTAAAATATGTCCAGACTTATCCTGGCTCAGGCCTCACCTGTTTCACACTTCTACACATAAAAACGAGATGATTATAAAGAAAACATCAAACATCACTAATTAACATTGACTATCTATTGGTTATATATAGGGTTGGGCATCGCGAATCATTCGGAACCGGGACTAACTGTCCAGTTTTCCCAGAATCGTTCAAAATATTAATTTGCGATTCCTATGTTCGATGCTAGTTCGCCGACCGGAAGTAGCCGCCAACCCCGAAGAAGAATATGCTGTCGAAAACCAACGAAGAAGAATACACTGGAAGTGTGCAGCCGCGATCGAAAGCATGGCTAACTTTAATAAAACGACCAGTCAGGTCAGTGTAGCACTTGCAATAATTTTCTATCATGCAAAGGAGGGTGGAGACGTAAAATAGTGTCCCGTCTTCCACCGGATTATATTCGCTTCGTGTCCGACCGGAAGTAACAGTGGTCCGTCTGCAAAACGCTCCGCCGGACTTTTCGCTACCTCTTCGGCTCCATCAGACTCCATCAGGTAAATAAATAAACTATAAACTACATCTCATACCAACATTAAGGCAGCTAACAAGTTATACTCCACTTAAAGCGGTTAATCAGCTCAAATACAAACACGATGCTAACGTTAGCTCGTATTTTTTCTTAGACAAACGACCTGAAATGGCTTCACAGTGTTCACCAGTGACTGTCCAAGGTAAATACGTCAGTGTAACTGAATGAAGAGTGTGTCTGTGAATGAAGAGTGTCACAGAACAGTTACAACATATGTTGTGAAAAGGTTGCATCCCTTTTCAGATGTGGATTCAACTCCTGCCATGGATTGCACTTACATTGCACTCAGACACATTACTAATATAGTTAAGCAAATCCAACACTTATTAACATTCTTAATCCATTTAAAGTTCTCTCAGTGTCTTTTAAAATGTTTTAATGTCTCTAGTTTTCATTATTATATAATTTCTGTTTATGTTCTCTTTCATTCCATTATGAGTGAATGTCACAGTTTGAAGAATTATTGAATAGGTTAGTTAGGCAATAACAACAGAGCTAATAATTGTACACATTCTCAGTCTTAAAAATGATTTAATAATCTCTTTTTACTGATAATACTGATAAACCTGTTGTTTGTTTAGGAACTTCCTCCCTGCAGTCTGTCCAGAAAGTCTCCACTGGAGGAGCTTTTTGCTGAGGAAGAGGCACAGAACATAATGTCACAACTCCATGTACATGAAGAAACAAATGGAGAGAGGGCTGCAGATGTACCAAGACATCTCACCAGCCGTTCTGTCTGAGGATCCTGCTGCTGGTGGTGGACCCAGGTTAGCCCATCAGTGGGAGCTTAGTAACATGACTGCAGCATCAGACACTGGACAATATTATATGTATAATAATAGTAATAATATATGTTGGTGAGTCCTCCATGTTGGCTCTAATCTGCCCTGTGAGAAATTCATAGTAAATTTAACAAAAAGGAAAAAGTTCATAGCATTAAATTCAAACAGAAGTTCAAATTATTTCATCCTGAAAGAACTCTGGCTAACTACTGTAGCTCTTTTATAACATGGAGTTAAACTCAAAGTAGTCTCCTCAGATAAATAGTGTTACCATTATTTTTATATTAAAGTTTCTGTTAACTTATTATTTTATATTAAAGTTTCTGTTAACTTATTATTTTTATATTTGATTGTTTCTGTTCAGTGCCCTGAGACAACTTCTGTTGTGACTTGGAGCTATACAGTATAAATAAACTGAACTGAATTGAATTGACATGTCTTTTTTTAAACCCCGCCTAGAAAAAGAATCGGAATCGTGAATCGAAAAGAATCTGAATCGAAACGAAGAATCGGAATCGGAACCGGAATCGCTCAAATTCAAACGATGCCCAACCCTAGTTATATATGTATACGCTTTAAAAAGTGATTATAATTGAAGCATGAGTATATTTCAAGCATGACTACAGTTAATGATTATTAACTTCTGCTGGCGATGTGAGCTTGAAGCATGACTACAGTTAATGATTATTTACTTCTGCTGGATATGTGAACAGTCTGATTTCAACTCATTGAAAACCGCTCCTGTGCCATCTGGATCTCGGTTTTCCAACACCCCCTTCTTGAAATCAGACACTGTTCCGTTTTTTACCACCTGGATCAAGCAAGTACTCATACTGCTCAGCCGCGCCCAAGATGTCATCCTCGGATGGCAGTGTCTCGGAGCATTCCAGCACGATTGCTTCGCCAGGATGCTGACAGGAGCTTTCAGTTTTGCCAACATCAGGACCGTGGTCTGTCTCCCAAGAGACCATTCCAGTCAGCACGTCCAGATTTATTTTCCTCGGGATCTGTCCTGTGTGGTCATCTCTCGGTGCAGTTGGTTCCAGGGGCTCCGGACTGTTTCTGGTTGTAGTAGAAGGCTGAGTTGGATGATAGGTAGTCGGTAGGCATGCAGGCTTGATGGATAGAGGAAGTTGGGTCTCCTCCATCATTGGGGACCCGACAGGGGTTATGAGGTCATAAACTGGCCGGCCATCAAGTGAGAGAGTGGAGTGGGTCAGGCCTGGTACCTCAAGTTGTAGTTCTGGTTCCAACTCTGGGGGGGCCACCTCCGATTCTTCAGTGCGGTCCGACTCCGGAGGATTGGGCCTTTCCGGTGTCAGGATAGGGGGCTCGAGATTGATAGGGCTAGATGGGTCAGTGAGCATGGTACCGTTGGAGATGGGTTGCCGTGAACCGCCAATTCCATTGAGCACAAAGTCTTTGAAGAAGGGCTCCAAGATTTGCTGCTCAACACCATCCAGAGAGAGTTCCGGCAGTTCGGAATCGGTTGCCCCCAATTCCATGGGCTCCGTGTCTGACTGGATTCTCTCTGGCAGAGGGTTAGGCAGGTCAGCGGACAATTTCTGGTGCTGGTTCACAATTTTCACCATGGGTGCCATGAAAACATAACTACTGGCATCTCGCTCTTTGGTTGGTGTCATGGCTGGTTTGGAAACCACCGGAGAGTTGCCTGCTAAGCCCATACTCAAGGACGCCGGCCACCGGGGGGGAGAGGTTCTTGGAATTCTTGCACAATTTTAAATGGGGGACTTTTGGTCAAAAGCAGTCCCGTGATCAGTTGAAGGGTCACAAACCTGGTCTTGTTGGTAAGTCGAGGACTACCTGTACTTTATACTTTGTTATTTTTCTTGCACTTTTTAGAATTTACCATGTCCTGGATGACTGAGAATCTTCACCAGTTTTTAATGACTCAATCGGCCTGCCATACCCTCACCACCTTCATTCTGCTCTGCTTGGAACCGTCAATCCAACTGCACCACCGTGGCGAAATGCAGCTAATTTGACCATTAAAATAATAATAATTAGGGCTGTGCGATATGACGATATATATCGTGGGGACGATAGAAACGTGTCTATCGTGCTACTTTCCTTCTATCAAAGTCAAAGTCAAAGTCAACTTTATTGTCAGATCTGCAATATGTACTGTACAGGACATACACAGGACCGAAATTGCGTTTCTCTCAGTCCCTCGGTGCAACAGTAAACATCTAAACATTGAAACACTGAAACATATAATAATAGACATAAGCATAAAATAGTAAAACTAACACTGTCCTGAGTTTTTTGCATAGTGGTATAAGAGTATGAAAATTTACACCAACTCTAAAACTAAAACATTAAACATTTAATGAACATAATACTGTCCTGAGTTTTTGCATACTAGTATAAAAAAAGAGTATAAAAAGTATAACTAAAATAAACTAAAGGTTTCTAGCATTGACATTTGCAAAGTGGCAAAGCAGCGTATGAGTTAATGTACACAGTATATGTATGAGGTAGTAGTATCGTCTCTATCGTGATAAATAAGAATAAAAGTAACTGTCGCAAAGAAGCTTCATATTGTGGTTTTGCGAGATAACAGGCGCTGCTTTATGTTTGACGCACGCGCGGGTTTGCGACACATGCTTTACGTTGTTAAACTCGAGAGCAACAGAGCCGCAGGCGCATGAAGCCGGTGTCTCAACAAGGAGAAAACAGCTGCACAGGCAGCCCAAGAAGAATAACTTTTACCAAAAAGAGGGGGAAGCTCACCTTGTTAGCTTCCATTATTTCGCTCCGCTGAAACTCGGAGACAAAATGGGTCCAGAGGACACGAACCCAGAGTCCAACCGAGTCCGAACTCGGGTCCAGTTAACCAATACAAAACAGACCAGAGACACAACAGAACCGCAATCAAACGCAACGTTTTCTCTTTTCTGTTTCTTGCTTTGTTTACTCAAACTTCAGAGCGGATTTCTTCTTCGTGAGTTTCATTAGCAGCTGTTGTTTTACCGCCACCTGCAGGAAAAATTTGGACCAAAGTGGAGTTGTTTGTTTGTTTGTTAGTTTATTCATTTTATAATATGAAATACAACAATTAACGTATTCATAATAGAAAAATAAATAAAATAAAATGAAAGGTAGAAGATGAAGAATAAATCTTATTAAATCTGCTCCTTATTCATCTAATAACAGTTCAAACAATATTTTCTATAATAACAAAATAAGTAAATAACTCAGTCAATTTTCAATTCACATATATCACACATTAAATTAGATTCATTTTTTTTTTAGCAATTCATTTTTTACCAGTTTCTTAAATACAAGGAATGATTTGGCTTCCTTAACATTTGTCATTAAGTCATTCCATAATCGTACTCCTTGAATTAAGGTAGATCTTAGGTAGATCTAGTTTCTACTTTGGTCCAAATTTCCTTGTTCTTTTTGTTCACATTCTTATAATTGTAACTATCTGTAGTAAAATAATAAAATAAAAAAACTTTGGTCCAAATTTTTCCTGTACACACACACACACACACATCGTGTTGTATATATCGTGATATATATCGTTATCGTGATATAAAAAAGTCCATATCGTGATATATGATTTTTTCCATATCGCCCAGCCCTATAATAATGTCTTTTTCTGTCATCTGTGTATGTTTCCCATACACAGACGAAATTTGTCTCTGCATTTAACCCAACCACCACCAGGTGGTGCAGTGAGCAGCCAGAAAGCGCAAAATGCATTTATTAAGAAAATGATAGACTGAAGCTTGCTATAATTTCGAGCTAACAAATAATTGTTTAGGTAATTTTCTTGTTAAATGTCGGAGGATCGAGCCGCGTTCCTCCTTCCTGTTTCTTTTTACAGACATGACAATAAGATCAAAAAAGGTTCAATACAGAAACAACTGGACTTTATTTGTAACAGAAGACGTTTCGCTCTTCATCCGAGGAGCTTTCTCAATTCAAAGAGCAGAGTGTGAGGTTCAGGTTTTAAAGGCTGAGATAAGATACACACATACCTATGTAGATTGACAAATCACACCTCACACCTTAACAGTAGGGGTTTCTTAAGGTCTTTGTTAGACTAATTCACAGATGAGGCTCCTCTTTTCCCATCAGGTGTGAAAATCTTCTGGGAATCGGTCCTAAAGCTGCATTACGGTATACGTTTTTGAAAGTTGGAATCTGAGACCTCCTCCTCTGTTAAGAGAAGGTTTTTCTCTCTTAACATAAACAGCTTCCTTCACACCCCTCTCAAACCATCTGTGTTCTCGGTCCAAAATGTTCACATTCTGGTCCTCAAACGAGTGTCCCTTGTCCGTGAGGTGATTAAACTAATTGATCACTGTTGATTATTAACTATGTGTGAATATCTTAATCAATAATAAATCGTGTCATCTTCATATCTTGTAAGTAAGTTTTATTTATATAGCAAATTTCACAGACATGAAAGTCACAAAGTGCTTCACAAAAGGAAAATAAAATCATAAAATCACAGAAAAATAACATCATAAAATCACAGAAATACTATACAAAAAGGTAAAACATAACAAGCTCTAAAAACAATGTACAAAGTTAACCATAACGTCTGTCTGAATAGATGAGTCTTAAGACTGTTTTTAAATGCATCTGTTGACTCGGAGCAGCGTATTGTTATAGGGAGAGCGTTCCAGAACCTCGGAGCCACCACTTGAAATGCTCTATTGCCACGATCAAAAAGGCGTTCAATTCAAGATCAACTGGACTTTATTTGTAACAGAAGACGTTTCGCTTCTCATCCGAGAAGCTTTATCAATTCAATGAACCAGACTGTGTGTGCGTGTGGATTTATAACAGGAGTCACGCACCATCATATGTAAATTGCAAGCTAAGGTCCAGTTGATCTTGAATTGAACGCCTTTTTGATTTATCATGTCCTGGACGACTGAGAATCTTCACCAGTCTATTGCCACGAGTTCTAAAATGAGTTCTTGGAACTGTCAGCAGCAGCTGATTGGAAGACCTCAGAGTTCTAGATGGACAAAGGGGCTTCAAATGGTCCAATAAATATTTAGGAGCCTCACCATGTTATGCTTTAAAAGTTAATAATAAAATTTTAAAAATCTTGTGCAGCTGTGCTCCCAACCGCCAGCTGTTATAATGTAGGGGAGCAGCTGTGTGTGTGTGTGTGTCTGCATGGCATGCAGGGCCTTTGTCTCAGTAAGCCAGCACAAGCACCAACATCATATTACCTGCACGGGATGCACACAAACTTTTTGATTACTACGTGATTATATAACAGTGAGCTCATAAACATTATACAGGTAGTCCCCGACTTACGAGCGAGTTCCATTCGTACGAGGTGCTCGTAACACGAAATCTCGTATGTCGGAACCCGAAACACGTGTTGCTCGTAAGTCTGGTCGTAAGTCAGAAAAAGTATGCTACTACGAACACCCATTTTTCAACACAAACATACATACTAGTTCATAAACATGCTCAGACACTTGTTTACAACATGCTCAGACACTTGTTTACAAACGGTTAGCTAACACACTTTCATGTAAAAACACATACCAGTGCTGTATTTTCTGTATGTTCTGTACAACTTAACTGTTCGTTAGTCAGCTCGTAAGTCCGGAACCTCGTATGTCGATGTGCTCGTAAGTCGGGGACCACCTGTATTAGTATATCCTAAGCTATGTGAAATTGTAAACAATGTACTTAGTGTTCATCTAAACTACTGAGAGACTCAAGAATGTAAATAACGACAGTACAATTAGTTTTGAATAAAATGATCAGAGAGTAAAATTTTTAAGCATATAAAATCAGTATAAAAGTATAAAACGGTGTCATATCACTTCAAAGAGTAGACAGCTTCTGGAGGGTCTGATGACAGAGTTCACCAGCGAGGAAATCTACAAAACACACTAATAAACAGAAAAAGGAGAACAGACGAAAAAACATTGTCATCCCTTATTTTGCTGGAGTATCAGAGAATTTCAGAATGATTTTCAACAAACACAACATCCCAGTACATTTCAAACCCAGCAGGACTCTCAGACAGAGGCTGGTCCAACCTAAGGACAAAACACCCACTCACAAACAGAGTGGTGTAGTGTATGTGGTCCAGTGCAGCGAGGACTGTCAAGACCTCTACATTGGGGAAACTAAACAGCCTCTTCACAGACGAATGTCCCAACACAGGAGAGCCACCTCCTCTGGACAAAACTCAGCTGTTCACCTCCACCTCACGGACAAGGGACATTCATTTGAGGACCAGAATGCGCACAGTTTGGACCGAGAACACAGATGGTTTGAGAGGGGGGTGAAGAAAGCTGTTTATATTAAGAGAGAAAAACCTTCTCTTAACAGAGGAGTAGGTCTCAGATTCCAACTTTCAAAAATGTATACCGTAATTTTCATTCATTCATTCAACCTTTATTTATACAGGCTATCCTCGTTGAGCCACGGGGACTCATTTACAAGAGGGACCTGTCTCACTCACACCTAGGGTCAATTTTAGAGTTACCAATCAGCCTAACATGCATGTTTTTGGACTGTGGGAGGAAACCGGAGCACCCGGAGAAAACCCACGCATGCACGGAGAGAACATGCAAACTCCACCCAGAAAGGCCCCCGGACCGGCCGGGATGTGAACCTTGGACCTTCTCGCTGAGAGGCAGCAGCTCTACCAGTTGCGCCACCGTGCTGCCAAAATGCAGCACGTAAGCACGTAATGCAGCTGTAATGCAGCTTTAGGACTGATTCCCAGACGATTTTCACTCATGATGGGAACAGAGGAGCCTCATCTGTGAATTAGTCTAACAAAGACCTTAAGAAAACCCTACTGTTAAGGTGTGAGGTGTGATTTGTCAATCTACATAGGTATGTGTGTATCTTATCTGATATCTCAGCGTTTAAAACCTGAACCCCACACTCAGCTCTTTGAATTGAGAAAGCTCCTCGGATGAAGAGCGAAATGTCTTCTGTTACAAATAAAGTCCAGTTGTTTCTGTATTGAACGTTTTTTTGATTCTACTAATGAGCAGTAGGGGTGCGAATCTCTAATGCCGGGTACACACCAAATGCGTTTTGAGCAGCCAAAGCAGCCAGTTTACATGCAAAGTCTATGGTGGCCACGCATCTAGGAGCAGCGCAGCATGCTGCGGCACGTTTTGAGCAGTTTGAGCAGCACACAAGGTAGCGGCAGGGTGCGGCAGCTCCTTTTCCGTGCATGCGGCACGTCCAGAGCAACGGCTGCTCGAGTTCAACAAATTGAACTTTGACCTACTTTGGCTGCTCGCCATGTAGCAGCAACCAATCAGGAGAGACTCTGCTATGTGATGACGTTGGTGTCCTGCAAGGTGATGCGGCTAACAACGCGGGACAGCAGGTCATCAAACTGGGCTCGGGTGACACGGAAGTACCGTTGAAAGCGATGCTCGTCTGCGCGCAGCTCCTGGATTAGATGGTGAAATTCACCAAAATGCAAACGCCTCTGTATTGTGGGGTGAATCCAAAATCGGTGTTGTGCACGGCGTCTGTGTGCTGCTGCTTTGTAGATTAAATACAACAAAGCAATTCTTCGGATTACGTCCAACATTTCAGAGACCGGAAAAAAACAAACCCGACCGGAAAAGGACCAAGACGCTCCTCCCGCTGCGCGTCTTCAGACGCGTTCGGTGTGAACAGACATCTGTTGACAAGCAGCCAACACCGCTCGTCGGGAGCGTTTTTGCTGCTCAAGAAGACGTGTTTGGTAGGAACCCGGTATCATGCCGGGTACACACCAAACACGTTTTGAGCAGCCAAAGCAGCCAGTTTACATGCAAAGTCTACGGTGGCCGCGCATCTAGGAGCACGCAGCGTGCTGCAGCACGTTTTGAGCAGTTTGAGCAATGCGCAAGGTAGCGGCAGGGTGCGGCAGCTCCTTTTCCGTGCATGCGGCACGTCCAGAGCAACGGCTGCTCAAGTTCAACAAATTGAACTTTGACCTACTTTGGCTGCTCGCCGCGTAGCAGCAACCAATCAGGAGAGACTCTGCTATGTGATGTCGGGTGAATTTTCTCTATATCAATGTTGATCCCAACATGATCCCAACCTGAGACAGATTGAGACAGCCGTTCTTCTACTGAAATTGCGCCCTTGTAGTTGATGTCCTGCAAGGTGATGCGGCCAACAACGCGGGACAGCAGGTCGTCAAACTGGGCTCGGGTGACACGGAAGTATCACTGAAAGCGATGCTCGTCTGCGCGCAGCTCCTGGATTAGATGGTGAAATTCACCAAAATGCAAACATCTCTGTATTGTGGGGTGAATCAAGAATCAGCGTTGTGCACGGCGTCTGCGTGCTGCTGCTTTGTTGATTAAATACAACAAAGCAATTCTTCGGATTACGTCCGCCATTTCAGAGACCGGAAAAAAACAAACCCGACCAGAAAAGGACCAAGACGCTCCTCCCGCTGCGTGTCTTCAGACGCGTTCGGTGTGAACAGACATCTGTTGACAAGCAGCCAACACAGCTCGTCGGGAGCGTTTTTGCTAATCAAGACGCGTTTGGTGGGAACCCGGCTTCAGTGTCTGGAGAATCGATTCAATTCCGATTTTTGATGCACCGATTCAATTAAAATCGACTTTCGATTCTAAAAAGATTTTCATTCCGGATCGATTTTTGATTCAGAATCGATTTTCGATTCTGACACGATTTTCGATTCTGAAACGATTTTCGATTCTGAAACGATTTTCAATTGAAATCATGAAAAGATTAAACAATAATGTAAACAAATAAAACATTTATTTAAAGCAATAATGTCAAATAATACAGTATGAAGAATACATCAGCCTGAATTGTGAGCAGATGGGTATATGAATAGAATGCAGCATCTTTCAAAGTCAAGTCAAAGTCAACTTTATTGTCAGAACTGCAATATGTACAGGACATACACGGGATTGAAATTGCGTTTCTCTCAGTCCCTCGGAGCAACAGTAACCATTTAAACACTAAAACACTGAAACATTTAATAAACATAAGCATAAAATAGTAAAAGTGTAAAAGTGTTTATCTTTAATCGGGTCCCGGAGGTCACTGGTGCCTATATCCAGCAGTCACTAGCTATGTTTCCATCCAATTTAAATTCGATTTTTGAGCGAATTTTAGAAAATTTCGCTAAAATGTAAATTAAAATTATGAGGATCAGAAGTGTTTCCATTAACTGGCTTGAAGCGCATCTGCAATGCCACGCAAAGCGTCTCTACGTCAGACGTCAGCGTCATTACGTCACACGTCAGCGCCATACGTCAGACGTCAGCGTTACGCACTTCCACAGTAAACAGGAAGTAGCGTTTGAAAACAGACATCTCGGCAAAATGGAGAGAATATTTCAGGTATGTGTTGCTATCGGGCAAGTTGTATTTATTCTGTCATGCCAACTAGTTTTAGCGATGTTACATGTTGTCCGGAGCGGAAACAGCTGATCAGTCACGTGACGTGAATGTTCGCTGCGGCAGAACTGAGTCGGCTAATCTGTTTCCATCTGTCGTTTAGCCGACTCAGCTCTGAATCGACTCCCCAAAAACTACCTCAAGCGAGCGTATAAACTTTAGAGCGACTTAGAGGAAGTTAACTCGAATTATGCCGTTTCCATTTAGCTTTTCTGATGCGATGCTTCATAATGCGCACCTAGAAACCTTGATGGAAACACGCCTACTGTGCGAGAGGCAGGGGACACCCTGGACATGTCTCCAGTCCATCACAAATAATTCAAAATACAAACGTAAACAAAGATTTCAGCCTACTGTATTCATAAACATTTAACTCAAAATAAAATAGACTTCAAAATCATATTGCATTCATCCATGTTTCAAATGTGTATGGATGGATTTTGTTTAAAAGATATGTTTGGTAAATCTTTTCAACAAAAGCTATCTATCCATCATCTTTACCCGCTTTATCCTTATAAGGTCTTGGAGGTCACTGGTTCAGGTCAGATTTCATCTTCTTTCTGCCACCTTTCATTTTATGTATTCTTTAATATACTATGAGATATGGTTTTATTTTCTTTAACTTTTGGGTTTTAATGTAAAAAAAAAAAAAATCGATTTTGGGGCTTTTAGAATCGATTCTGAATCGCCAGGACTAAGAATCTAGATTCTTTTTAAAAAATCTTTTTTTTCCTGCACCCCTAATGAGCAATGTTGAGACGAAAATAAAAGCACAGTTTGGATGATCTATTTTGAATTTTATTCATGAGTCAACCCATGCAGCTTTATTTTGAAAATGAAAAGCATTTTTTTTATCCATTTTAATTTGAAAATTGAGATGCATTCGCTTTCATACATTTCAGTTTCAAGCAGGGTCGCAAATCGCCACTATGCAGGTTATGCAAGGCATACGGGCGCTGCCCTACAGGGGGCGCCAAAACCGTCTCTAGAAAAAATGTTTTTCTAGCAGGCATCTTCTTTAACTGCATGAAATGATCAATAACAGGGAAACAGCACTGCTTAGGCGCCCCCCCCCCTGCTCCCTCACCTCCCTCCTCCTATCTCTCTGCTCTCCCTTCACACACAGGTGCTGTGAACACGCACCCCTAGAGAACGCACACAGGCACGTTATTTATTTATTTATTTATTTTTTCACTCGTGCACTTGACTTTGGAGCGGCAGAAAAACTATCCAGGGCGCAAAACAGGAAAAGGAAGTTGTTGGAAGGATGAAAAAAAGCCTTTCAATGTGGTTAAAAGATATTAGGTAAGTACTGTCAGTGTATGAGCAGGACAGGAGGGTTGTAAAATATTCAGGTTAGCTAAAGCTAGCCTAATAGGAATCGTCCCATATTTGGCTGTTAAATAAATGTAGCCTCCCCTAAAGACGTGATTTGTTTAATATTTTTATGAATATTTTATACATGTCCCACACATCCACACACTAAGTGTAAGAATGACCTAAATAAAACTCAGGAAACATTAACACAAGCTAAACTGTTGTGGTGGCAGTTCCCAGCTATGTTCCAGTGCTGCAATTTATACACTCATATGTACATTTATTATTATTGATTCTTTAATTAAAGATGAGTTGTACAAGTTTATGTGTGTATCAGACAAATTAGTCCTCAGTGTCACTATAGCCCTGAGACTCAAAAAGGTTGGCAGAGGGACACTTGAGTTTAAATGTCTTATTTAATATCACTACAGTGGTATGTGTTGTGATGTATCTGGTAAGTCAGATCAGATGAAATGTCCAGTCAGTAACTGTTATCCAACAAGGAGATGATTTAAATTAAAGTTTAATTTCTATTGTGGTTTGACTGCTGTATTTTTAAACCTACTTAACACAAAATTAATGTCATTCAGCTGTGAGGATGGAGAGAAGGAAGAGAAGATGACAGAGGAAGAATCAGGACAGACTGGGGAAGGCAACAGGTTGGTCTAATGCAGGTGGAAGTGAGGGAACAGCTACTTAATCCCAAGCAATAACATGTAAACATTATTTTTAAAAACTGTATTAAGATCTGTAATTTTTACAACTAATATATAATGCTTTTTTGACCATATGACAGTGCAGAATGCCACAGACAAAGGGTGAAGGAGACAGACACGAGGTCAGTGATAGAGGAGACAAGTGATAGCATCAGGTAGGAATAATTACATTAGGGAAGCAACAAAAACCTATACTGTATACCATGATGGTTTGAATTTCTGATGACCATTTTTCATTGTCTTCTTTCACGGAAAGTAACAGTTTAAATGTCATAAATGTTAAAACACTGACATGGACTCCAGGCTGTTAAGATTTCATATTTTCACTACATAAAATGTTGAGCACTGATTACCACTACTGTTATACATTTTTACTTTATTAAACTTCTTATTTGTTTATCATTGAAATTATCACCTGATATGATATGTAACATAAAAAAATCTGTAATATTGCTACTGTATTTTCTAAGTGCATGACTAAGGGAGGAAAGCTGTATGAGGCGGCAGGTAAAAGGAGCGCGCGGGGGGGGTTGATGTTTTTGCATCCACCTCAAAAATATGTAGTTGCACCCCTGGTTTCAAGTCTGTGGTAAATGCACAAACAGAAGAGAAATGAATAAATTTGGATTGAAGGTGGAGATGATCTTCTGGAAGCCTTCATCTTCCACCACGGACAGCGGCTGCATGTCTGTGATGATCATATTTAAAATGCTGTTTGTGAACTCAGCTGCTTGGACAACTGAACATCCTGGAGCCCTTTGTACAAAGCTGTCCAATGTTTTACTGCCATTTACTGAAAAGAAGTATAAAATTATTTGTTTGTTTATTGTTATGTCTTAAAATACACATTTCAAGTGTACTTCATTGGATATTATAAAATTATTGAATATTGTTAAGGGGTAATCTACACTTCCTGATGACCCTGCTGCATTCAAAGTAATCTATTTTATTTGATTTATGCATTCTAAGCTTTTTATCCAAGTGTGAGGTTTGAGGATGTTTTAATTAAAACCCTCTGTCACTGAATTATTTTTAGCCATCACAGAAAAATTGAAATGCTGTAAAATAATGTTTATGGGTTAGAAAACTGAATGGAATCTTTGTTAGAAATTGAGTAAGATAGATAATGTAAGTTTGAGTTTGCACATTGAGTTCTGCAGACTGTATTATTACCGTATTTAGTCTTGATGGCTTAGCTAAAAACAAATATGACAGATTCAGAATAAACTTTATTATCATTGTACCGACTCCGAGATACAATGAGAACATGTACGTACAGTCGTCTGAAAGATGGACGTAGTGCACAAAGCTGCTGCTAATTAGCGCGGCCCTCTTATTCTTATTCAGAATAATATTTTTGCTTGGATGAGAAAGGGGAATAAAACATGAGGAGAGATGGTATTAAAAAGATCTCTCACACCTTGCCCTTTGGCAAGGTGTGAGGCATAAAAAAAAATCTACCACAACAAAGCAACATAAATAGACTTGATACATACAGGCTGGTGAAAACATTGAATTTTAAGGGAATGTTGCAGTATAGTCCAAAGCCCCCTTCTTAGCCATTGTCCAGATGAGGTGTTAGTTATGATCAGCTCGGTTGAGGTTTCGTCACATGTCCACAGCCTTGGGAAAGGGAGGGTTGAGGAGACAGACAGAGCGTTTTTATTTTTCCTAAACATGCCAGGAGGAGTTGAGATAAGTCCGCTGACAAGGCCACAGTTTGGGTCAGGCAGAACTTGTAAATTGCCGTTCCTGCCTTTTAAAGTCTCGCTGGTACAGTTCTCTGATGGTGACTCCAATCAGCTGAATTGGTTCCTTACGTCGAAAGTCGAGCTTACAGCTTCTCCCAAGATATTCCTCCCTTTCATGGGTGCTGCCAGAAAGTTCACAGTCCTGATAACAGCCTGCTCCAACTCTGACGCAGCTCCACATAATTCAGTCTTGAGTGCTGCCAGCTGACACATCCACACGACTTTGTAGACAATCCATATTTCATCAACCCAAACAGCAGAATCCAGTTGACATCATGAATCCAATTTGTTTCCGTCAAGGTACGAAGGGTCCTCCTAACCCTGACTCCAGTCGGGAGAAATTGATCAATTTTTTTGAGAAACTATGGAAGCGGTTATGTCTCATATTTAAAATTAAAATGGATTAGCAGAAATGCTTTTTCATTTCAAAGTCAAGCAGCATTTTTTGACTCATAAATAAAATTTAAAATGAATAATCCAAACTGCATTTTCATTTTCTTCTTCGAGACTGCTCAATTTGTAAATTAATTGAAATGATAAATAAAATAACGTTTAACATTTAATTTTCAAAATATGTCATAGTAAAAAGTGATCAAAATTCATTTTGAAATGTCAATTTTGAAAATTAAAATTAAATAGCAGAAATGCTTTTTTATTTCAAAGTCAAGCTGCATTTTTTTGACTCAGAAATAAAATTTAAACTAAATCATTTTCATTTTCTAAATCAAGACTGCTCATTGTGTAAATTAATTAAAATGATAAATAAAATAATGTTTAACATTTAATTTTCAAAACATGTCCCAGAAAAAAGTGACCAAAATTCATTTTGAAATGTCAAATTTGAAAATTAAAATGTATTAGCAGAAATGCTTTTTCATTTCAACGTCAAGCTGCCTTTTTTGACTCATAAATAAAATTTAAACTAAATAATTTTCATTTTCTTCTTCGACTGACCATTATGTAACAAAACTGCAGAGGAAACTCAGAACAAACTGCATTTTCATTTTCACTCTCATCTTGCTCAAAGTGTAGCATAAAGCAATCTAAGGCCCTGTTTACACGGCGCGTATTTTGAGTGGAACCGCTACTTTCTCTGCGTCTTTGCTTATCGCCTACACGACGCTGCTGGCTCCCCTCTTTGCATCCGATACTTTTCTGATCCAGCTCTCAGGGTGGAAGTTTTTCGCTGACCCCCGTTGATAATGTAAACATCTCCCGCGGAGCTTTTGTTTGAACACATGCACGCAGCATGCATGCGCAGACAGCCGGCATTTTAACAATGGCGGTGGACTGGACAGTGGACACACGCACCACTTTCTGAACTTTTTTTTACAGTTTTGTGTATTCTACCAGAGACCTCAAGGGAACGTCCTACTGTTAAGGTGTGATCTTTCAATTTACACGTATGTGTTACAAACCCCCTTCGGTTAAGCTGTGATGTGTTGTTTTGTCAATTTAAATAGAATGGGCATGTTAGGTATTTTGTGGTGTTATTTCAGTTTCCAATTTCATATGTTGGTGTGTGGCTTGTCAGCATGTATAAAACTTCTCGTTCTCACAGCTTCCATTCATTCAGAATTGAAAAAGACTTCTGGACAGAAGTCAAAACGTTTTCTGCAACAAATAAAGTCCAGTTGATCCTGTATTGAGCGCCTTTTTTGATTTCACTTTCTGAACTATAGCTGATGGAATATATTTTGATTCTCATATTTAATTATTCTACACCTTACCTGCATCTGTGTTGGAAGAGAGCCAGCTGCCTGGATCCAGTTGTCTGTTAACGAGGCAGTTGGACATTTCACGTGTCACGCTGCACTATAACATACTAAATGTGCTGTATAATAACAGATTAACAATAATAAACAGTATTTATGTTAGCGTGGGAGATATTTAAATTTATCTGAGCTAAATGAAGCTGTCTGGACTCGTTACGTCATGCCTAACATGCGGCTGAAAATGAAGACACCAGGTTGATTTTTAATTTATTTATTTATTCAACACCAAAAACTGTATGTCACAAATTCAATTAAATTGAACACTTTTAAAAACACGTTAACCGAACTTTAATGAACTGGACTCTGTTGTTTTCATCCTGGTGGAAACTGGACCCACATCCGAACCGCCGGTCCGCTTCGTGGAACAGCTTCGACCTCGCAGGAAAAAAATAAAAATAAAACCTCAGTTGGTTGTTCTGTGATCGAACTAAACACAAGGAAACATTATTAAGAACATTGTTTACCTTGTAGCGCTGCTGGAAATCAGCTGATTCTCACGGACTAAAGTCAGACATGTTGACGCGGTTCCGGTCCAGTCAGCAACTGGTGTGCAGCTTGTTAGATGAAGCGGTCCCACTTGGTGTCAAATCTGTTGACTCTTATCCAAATTCCAGCTTTAACTTGTTGTTAACTTGTTGACAACAACTTGTAGTTAGCTGAACTTTTAGCCAGAGAGGAAAACAGGCTGCCTCGTCTGCTCTGTTTACCTCAGGTAGCACACATGCGCAGTAGTGAAGGTTCCAAAAATCACAGCGCCATCTAATGGCCCAGCATGGTAACTACAGTGAAATCATGAGGACGGGGGGTGGAGGGGGAGAGAGTCGTATCCACAGAATTCGCCCGTGTCAACGCAAAACTTTTAATCTAATTAACATACCTAAAACCTCTGTTTCCCCCCACAGTGTCCGTGTAAACAGGGCCTCAGTTGGCAATTCCAAGTGGCTGCTTCACAACGCCCACTAAATCACTGATTGGCTGTTTTAGCAGCAGACAGAGTTTTAGGGCCAGTTTACATGGCGCATATTTTGAGTGTAACCGCTACTTTCTCTTTGCGACTTTGCTTATCGCCTACACGACGCTGCTGGCCCCCCTCTTTGACTCCGATACTTTTCTGATCCTGCTCTCAAGGTGGAACTTTTTCGCTGATCCCCCGCTGATAATGTAAACATCTCCCGCTGAGCTTTTGTTTGAACACATGCACGTAGCACGCACGCGCAGACAGCCGGCATTTTAACAATGGCGGTGGACTGGACAGTGGACACACACACCACTTTCTGAACTATAGCTGATGGAATATGTTTTGATTCTCATATTTAATTATTCTACACCTTACCTGCATCTGTGTTGGAAGAGAGCCAGCTGCCTGGATCCAGTTGTCGCTGTTAACGAGGCAGTCGGACATTTCACGTGTCACGCTGCACTATAACATACTAAATGTGCTATATATTAACAGTTTAACAATAATAAACAGTATTTATGTTAGCGTGGGAGATATTTAAATTTATCTGAGCTAAATGAAGCTATCTGGACTCGTTACGTCATGCCTAACATGCTGCTGAAAATGAAGACACCAGGTTGATTTTTAATTTATTTGTTTATTCAACACCACAAACTCATGTCACAAACACTGAGAATTAAATTGAACACTTTTAAAAACACGTTAACCGAACTTTAATGAACTGGACTCTGTTGTTTTCATCCTGGTGGAAACTGGACCCACATCCGAACCGCCGGTCCGCTTCGTGGAACAGCTTCGACCTCGCAGGAAAAAAATAAAAATAAAACCTCAGTTGGTTGTTCTGTGATCGAACTAAACACAAGGAAACATTATTAAGAACATTGTTTACCTTGTAGCGCTGCTGGAAATCAGCTGATTCTCACGGACTAAAGTCAGACATGTTGACTCGGTTCCGGTCCAGTCAGCAACTGGTGTGCAGCTTGTTAGATGAAGCGGTCCCACTTGGTGTCAAATCTGTTGACTCTTATCCAAATTCCAGCTTTAGCTTGTTGTTAACTTGTTGACAACAACTTGTAGTAGCTGAACTTTTAGCCAGAGAGGAAAACAGGCTGCCTCGTGTGCTCTGTTTACCTCAGGTAGCACGCATGCGCAGTAGTGAAGGTTCCAAAAATCACAGCGCCATCTAATGGCCCAGCATGGTAACTACAGTAAAGTCATGAGGACGGGGGGTGGAGGGGGAGAGAGACGTATCCACAGAATTCGCCCATGTCAACGCAAAACTTTCAACCTAATTAACATACCCAGAAGTTGCGTTTCCCCCACACAGTGTCCGTGTAAACAGGGCCTTAGACAGGAGGACAGTGTCCTGCTGCCGCTGGTTGGATAAACACCCAATTTGAAAGACAATACCCCTCAAAAGAAGGTGCCAAGATTTTATCTAAGGCCCTGTTTACACGGACACTGTGTGGGGGAAACGCAACTTTTGGGTATGTTAATTAGGTTGAAAGTTTTGCGTTGACATGGGCGAATTCTGTGGATACGACTCTCTCCCCCCCACCCCCCGTACTCATGAATTTACTGTAGTTACCATGCTGGGCCATTAGATGGCGCTGTGATTTTTGGAACCTTCACTACTGCGCATGCGTGCCACTGCTGCCTGATGTAAACAGAGCACACGAGGCAGCCTGTTTTCCTCTCTGGCTAAAAGTTCAGCTACTACAAGTTGTTGTCAACAAGTTAACAACAAGTTAAAGCTGGAATTTGGATAAGAGTCAACAGATTTGACACCAAGTGGGACCTGCTTCATCTGCGCACCAGTTGCTGACTGGACCGGAACCGAGTCAACATGTCTGACTTTAGTCCGTGAGAATCAGCTGATTTCCAGCAGCGCTACAAGGTAAACAATGTTCTTAATAATGTTTCCTTGTGTTTAGTTCGATCACAGAACAACCAACTAAGGTTTTATTTTTATTTTTTTCCTGCTAGGTCGAAGCTGTCGTTCCACGAAGCGGACCGGCGGTTCGGATGTGGGTCCAGTGACAGTGTCCACCAGGATGAACAACAGAGTCCAGTTCATTAAAGTTCGGTTAACGTGTTTTTAAAAGTGTTCAATTTAATTCTCAGTGTTTGTGACATGAGTTTGTGGTGTTGGATAAATAAATAAATTAAAAATCAACCTGGTGTCTTCATTTTCAGCAGCATGTTAGGCATGACGTAACGAGTCCAGATAGCTTCATTTAGCTCAGATTAATTTAAATATCTCCCACGCTAACATAAATACTGTTTATTATTGTTAAACTGTTAATATATAGCACATTTAGTATGTTATAGTGCAGCGTGACACGTGAAATGTCCGACTGCCTCGTTAACAGACAACTGGATCCAGGCAGCTGGCTCTCTTCCAACACAGATGCAGGTAAGGTGTAGAATAATTAAATATGAGAATCAAAATATATTCCATCAGCTATAGTTCAGAAAGTGGTGCGTGTGTCCACTGTCCAGTCCACCGCCATTGTTAAAATGCCGGCTGTCTGCGCGTGCGTGCTGCGTGCATGTGTTCAAACAAAAGCTCCACGGGAGATGTTTACATTATCAACGGGGGGTCTGCGAAAAACTTCCACCTTGAGAGCAGGGTTCAAAAACCATCGGTGTCAAAGAGGGGGGCCAGCAGCGTCGTGTAGGCGATAAGCAAAGTCGCAAAGAGAAAGTAGCGGTTACACTCAAAATACGCGCCGTGTAAACTGGCCCTAAGTCACAGTCTGAGTGAGAGTCAGAGAAACTTTATTGTCATTCGCACCACATGTGGTACATGTGATAAACAAGATTATTTACACAGGCTCCCAGACACTGTCCTCCTGTCTAAAAACTAAGTTTGTTCTTAGTTTCCTCTGCAGTTTTGTTACATAATGGGCAGTCTTGAAGAAGAAAATGATTTAGTTTAAATTTTATTTATGAGTCAAAAAAGGCAGCTTGACGTTGAAATGAAAAAGCATTTCTGCTAATACATTTTAATTTTCAAATTCGACATTTCAAAATGAATTTTGGTCACTTTTTTCTGGGACATGTTTTGAAAATTAAATGTTAAACATTATTTTATTTATCATTTTAATTAATTTACACAATGATCAGTCTTGATTTAGAAAATGAAAATGATTTAGTTTAAATTTTATTACAAATATGGCGTCCATTTCCACTGTTATGCTGATGACACACAGCTCTACTTGTCAACAAAACCAAACTCCACCCACCCACCCTCCATCCTCACCGACTGTCTCAATGAGCTAAATCACTGGTTTTCTAACAATTGCCTTCAGATTAACAGCAACCAAACAGAAATCATTCTTGTTGGTACTAAAAACTCTATTTCAAAATCAGAACATCTTCTCATCCCCCTTAACAACTCTCTGCTATCCTCCTCTCCTCAGGTCAAGAGTCTCGGTGTCATCCTTGACACCACTCTCTCCTTCACCTCACACATCAACAATGTTACTCTGTCTGCCTATTTCCACCTCCGTAATATTAACTGTCTCCGTCCTTCTCTCACACCCCGCTCCACAGCCATCCTGGTGCACAGTCTTGTGACTTCCCGTATCGATTACTGCAACTCCCTTCTCTATGGCCTCCCTAACAAATCTCTCCACAAGCTCCAGATGGTCCAGAACTCAGCTGCCCGTGTCATCACTCAAACCTCCTACTATAACCACATCACTCCTGTCCTGCAGCAGCTCCACTGGCTCCCGGTTAAATCACGCATCATCTTCAAAATTCTACTCCTCACGTTCAAAGCTATCCACAACCTTGCCCCTCCTTATCTATCTGACCTCCTACAAATCTCCATCCCATCACGCTCTCTCAGATCCTCCTCTTCGCTACATCTCCATGTACCCTCTGCCCACCTCTCCACCATGGGGAGCAGGGCCTTCACCTGCTCTGCCCCTCACCTCTGGAACGCCCTACCACCAGACCTTCGAAACACCACCTCCCTTTCTCTGTTCAAGACTGCCCTGAAAACACATCTCTTTAGACTAGCTTATCATTAACTTTACTAAATGTATTTTATATTCTTTTGTATTTTATATTCTTTGTGTATTTTATATTTCAATTTGTTACTGCTAATGTTTGAACTGTGTTTGTTTAAGTGTCCTTGGGTGTCTTGAAAGGCGCTTTTAAATAAAATGATTATTATTATTATTATAGATTTAACGTTAGCAAACATATGCCTCATTTTATATCTATAACATGACAGATTATCACATATTTAGGTAAACGTACACTGCCTGGCCTGGGTGGCGGGGCTTGCTCTGTCTTCTTTCTATATCTGTGTGTTTCATCCATCCTTCCATTATGTTTTACCTGATTGTTACATTTTGGGTCACAGGGGTCGCCGGTGCCCATGTCCAGCAATCACTGTGCGAGCGGCGAGTACACCCTGGACAGGTCTCCAGTCCATCACAGGGACACATAGAGAAAAACAACCATTCAATCTCTCTCACACCCAGGGACATTCAATCTAACATGTATGTTTTTGGTCTGTGGGAGGAAACCGGAGAAAACCCACGCATGCATGGAGGGAACGTGCAAACTCCACCCAGAAAGGTCCCTTGACCGGGATTTGAACCGGGGACCTGCTCGTTGAGAGGCAGCAGCTTTACCAGTTGTGCCACCGTGCTGCCCACCTGTGTGTTCCTCTCATTCCAATTGAACTGATCCATTATGAATAATTTTGAAATCAACACTTGATTAAAGTGCAGTTTCTTTATTGTCACAAAAATTAATGTTTTTTTCTGTTTTCACTTCCAGAGATTAGAGAAGATCAACAGGAACCAGAACTCCCACAGATTAAAGGGGAACTGGTGGAACCAAAACCTCCACAGATCAGAGAGGACCAGGAGGAACCAGAACTTCCAGATAACAAAGAGAACCAAGAAGAACCTGCACCTCCACAGATTAAAAAGGAGCTGGAGGAACTCTGTATCAGTCAGGATGAGGAGCAGTTGGTTCTGAAGCTGGAGGCTGAGACCTTCAGGGGGACTCCTGCTAATGAGCAAAGATACCACTGGGAACCAGAACCACAATCGGACCGCCTCCTTTGTCCTAACGGTCCTGAAGCTGAGGACCAGGATCAAACAGGAAACAGGACCAGATCCAGCAGAGACGAGGAGCTGAAACCAAAGAAGAAAAGTCCAGACACCAGAGATCCCAGAGACGATGTGGACCATCTGCAACAAAAGAAACGGAAGAACATGTCAGAACACATCAGAAGTCACACAGGTGTGAGGTCCTTCTCATGTCTCACCTGTGGAAAGTGTTTCCGTCGTAGAAATATATTGAATTATCACATGAAAATTCACACAGTTGAGAGACCCTTCTCATGTCAGACCTGTGGAAGAAGTTTCAGATATAATAGTAATTTGAGTAAACACCTAATGATTCACACAGGTGAGAAGTCCTTCTCATGTCTCACCTGTGGAAAGAATTTCACTCATAAAAGTAGTTTAACCCATCACATTAAGATTCACACAGGTGAGAAGCCCTTCTCATGTCAGACCTGTGGAAGACGTTTCAGCCAAAAAGGTAGTTTGACCTATCACATGAATATTCACACAGGTGAGAAGTCCTTCTCATGTCTCACCTGTGGAAAGAGTTTTGCTCGTAAAAGTAGCTTGGCCAGTCACATGAGGATTCACACAGGTGAGAAGCCCTTCTCATGTCAGACCTGTGGAAGACGTTTCAGGCAAAAAGGTACTTTAACCCATCACATGAAGATTCACACAGGTGAGAAGCCCTTCTCATGTCAGACCTGTGGAGGATGTTTCAGGCAAAAATGTAGTTTGACCTATCACATGAAGATTCACACAGGTGAGAAGTCCTTCTCGTGTCTCACCTGAGGAAAGAGTTTCGCTCATGAAAGTAGTTTAACCCATCACATGAAGATTCACACAGGTGAGAATCCTTCACCTGTTACACCTGTGGAAAAGGTTTTAATAAAAAGATCGTTTGGATGAGACACCTGAGAGTTCACAGGTGAGCTGAAACGGTTAATTG
Source organism: Garcialebias charrua (assembly GCA_038048925.1). Lineage (NCBI taxonomy): Eukaryota > Metazoa > Chordata > Actinopteri > Cyprinodontiformes > Rivulidae > Garcialebias > Garcialebias charrua. The sequence continues at coordinate 50,061 of JBBPBX010003496.1, forward strand.
TCGGTTAATGTGGTTAAAGTTGGTCTGAGCCCGTTTCACCAGCTGCTCAACAGCTAAGACTCAGTTTTACCGACACTGAGCTTTAATTGGTCTGGTAGCAGCTGAGAGTCATCCCCAACATCAAGTGTGAGGACTAACAGATCTTCCATCCATCCGTCTATTTAAATATTTAAATGATTACAGATAATAAAAATGTTGCCATTGTTGAAATAGGAAAAAAAAAAATCAAATTAATTTGAAAATATTGTTTTTAAAGTTTTTGTGATAATTTAGGCTTGTTTTCTGGACTCCTCTGTAATATGTGGGAAGTGGTTTGGGGGGTGGGGGTCCTGTGTCTGAAACTTAGATTTTTGGGGTCAAAATGTAAAATAATGAACCTCTGAATTACAAGCATCCGTCATCTTTATCTGCTTCTTCCTTTACGGGTCACTGTGCGAGAGGCGAGGACACCTGGACATGTCTCAGTTCATCACAGGGACACCTGGACATGTCTCAGTTCATCACAGGGACACCTGGACATGTCTCAGTTCATCACAGGGACACTTGGACATGTCTCAGTTCATCACAGGGATACCTGGACATGTCTCAGTTGATCACAGGGACAGGGCTTGTCCAATCCATCACACCTCCCCTAGAGACAGTTTAGAGTTACCACTGTACCTAACGTGCATGTTTTTGGTCTGTGGGAGGAAACCGGAAAAATCTCACGCATGCAGGGAGATAACATGAAACTCCTCCCAGAAAGGTTTCCAGACGGGATTTGACCCGACGAGTGCCTTGCTGAGAGGCAGCAGCTCTACCAACTGATCCACTGTGCTGCTCCTCTGAGTTACACATTATTTACTCACGTACGCTTTAAGTTTTAGAAAACGTGGAGAAAATGAACCACAAAGTATTTAGTTATTACTGCAGTACAGGAACATACTTACAACTGAAACAATCTGGGTTTCCCTTTAAGGCTGAGGCATTGTGGGTAATGTAGTTTTTGAGTTTAAAGTGATTGCATAACTCCAGGCCAGCAGAAATCTTATCATTTCTGTCAGTTTTCTTTCTATTTTGTTTTCTCACGCTCTTCTATCAACCTGTTTACGGAAATTTTTTCTTTGTTGAATTTATTTAAAAAAAATTAAATGTAAAGTTTTGTTTGGAGTCACTAACAAATGCTGCGAGGAACAAAAGTTACCGTATGTGAATGTGGGAAAATAAAATATAAAAAATCATTACAAAGAATTTGGAACAAATGAATTAAAAGTTGTTTAAAACCAGTTCTGACAGCATGTTTGGTTTATTAACGCCAAATATCACTGAAACACACAAAACACTTTATCTTCAGAAGAATTGCTGGAACACAAACAGCTTTGTGAGGTTCTGTGTTGTTTGGCCTAAAATATGTTTACAGAATTAGTTTAAAACTTACAGTGAATTAAAATGTGTTTAAACAAATGAATGGTCTTGCTTTCATCTGTTCACGAGTGGCTTTACATGAGAAATATGTACAATATATAAGTAAATCAACACTTGTTCACTTCATGATTTAGTTTATTTCTACAGCGCCAAGTCATAACAGAAGTCGTCACAGGACACTAAACATTAACAGGCATAATAATAATAATAATAATAATAATGAATTCCATTTATAATGCACTTTTCATTAATAAAAATCTCATAAAAAATAAAAAATTATAAAAGACAATTGGTAAAAGTTATTTATGTAAGAAAGCAAACAGATTAAATGTTGGTGATTAAATTAAATGTGAGCAGCTAGTTTTAGCTGTCAGCAGCAAACTGGTTGATCCACTAGGAGAAGGTGCTATTTATAAGACTGAGCTGAATACAGCTCCTCAGGCTGAAGAAATCTTTCAGATGAACGACGAAACACTTGTACAATTTTTTTAAATGTCCAGAGGACCTGACTTAATTTTTTTAGACATAATCCAGTATCTTAGCGTATATGTTGAATAATTTAAAAATATATCCTCAGTCTAAGCTGATAATGATATTACACGGTTGAAGTAAAGTTTTTTTTATTTTTATGCGTCGCTTTTTGATTGATACAAAAACAAAACAGTGAGACGCCACCAGAAGTAAACATGGCGCTGGCAGTGTTAGCAATAGTTAGCTTTCCCTGTGTTTGCGGAGGTTTTCATGAATACTTAAAAATGTGTTAGAATCAATAATTAAGACTCAAACTGAATCGAATAGTTACATTGATCGATTGATTGTGTTTTATTTATTAAATATGGTAACTTTTTTCTTTATAGAATGAAGCAAATATAACAAACAAAATAAAAAGGCATAAAATACAAGAACAGAAAAAAAATTAACATTTTATATGATAATAAAATTAATCCGAGAATTTGCGGAGGTTTTCATGAATACTTAAAAATGTGTTAGAATCATTAGTTAAGACTTAAACTGAATCGAATAGTTACATTGATCGATTGATTGTGTTTTTTTAAAATAAATATGGTAACTTTTTTCTTTATAGAATGAAGCAAATATAACAAACAAAAGAATAAATAACAAGGCATACAATACAAGAACAGAAAAAAGTTAACATTTTATATGATAATTAATCATAGAATTGTTAATACCATTCTAAATAACAACAAAAACAAGAAGAGAAAAAAAAACATTTTGATGAACATAGCACAACGTTAAAGTAGTGACAAATGTAAGAAAAGTTTCAAGTTTAGGATAAGCTATTAATATACTTGTATAAGGATTGTGCTTTTGGAATTTTGCAGCGTTTAAGTACATTCTTAAATGTATTTATTTCATTTAAAAAATTGTGGAACAAGGGAGAAATTTTCAAGCAACGACTTTTGTGGATACACATTTTTGCCATAAGGATTAGGTTGCTGTTACCATAATTTAAAGCTTCATTTCCTGTTAGCAGACCAAATATAATTGTAGCAAAATCTAACGGTGGGATAGAACTCTTAGTTATAATCCAATTCTGCAAGTCTTTCCAAAAAACATTAGTGATATTACAGTTAAATAAAAGATGTTCTGCTGTCTCAATATCTGAATTGCAAAATGTACAAGTGTTTGTTTCTATATTAAATTTATTTTGTAACAAATCATTGCAAGGGTAAATTTCATACATAATTTTGAAATGAATTTCTTTAGTTTTTGTGGGAGTGGATAGGAAAGGTATTTGGTTCTGATTATTTTTTGAGAGGAATTATCATATTTTTTAAACAAATGTTTTCTTTTCAAAGTACAGTGTCAAAGTATTTCTTATTAATTTATTATTACATTTTTTGTCTATGAAATCACAACCATTTATTAATAAAGAAGGTTTAAATATGGTAACTTACCGGGATCATAACATGTTTCCGTTTTAGTCGGAGCTTCATAGTCTGACACCAGCGGAACTAAACAAGGTGCTAAATACTGTATAGAGATGAAGAAAAGGACAACCGACAACTTATCAGTTTATACAGTAGAACTATTAGCAATACATATGGGCTTAGAATGGATTGAAAAATATAATGGTCAAAAGTATGTAATTGCATCGGACAACATGGCAGCTTTATTAAGCCTCAAATCAAGTAAATCAGAAAGACAAGACTTGACAGAATTTACCATGGTCTATATTCATTCATTCATTCAACCTTTATTTATACAGGCTAGCCTCGTTGAGTCATATAAACTTCACTTGAGGGACGTATCAGTAGATTTTTTTTGGGTTCCAGCACATGTGGGATTGGAAGGCAATGAAGGTGCAGACATTCTTGCAAAACAGGCAGTAAAATCTAAAACTATAAACTATAAAATTCCATTAAGTAAAGCTGAATGTAAACTGATAATAAGTAGATATGTTGGGAAAGTATGGCAGGAACATTGGGATATAAGTTATGGACGTTATTTATATAACATTTAGAAAAAGGTAGGGTGTACAAAGAAGGGTACAAAGAAGGCAGGAAGAAATAGAAAATTAGAAACAATAATGATCCGTATCAGAATAGGACATACAGGTCTCAATAACTCACTTCAAGTAATAGGAAAACATGCAACGGGATTATGTGACAACTGTAATTTCCCTGAAACAGTACAACATGTTTTTGTGGAATGTACTGGATATGAATTAGAAAGATAAAGTTTCCAAAAAGAAATTAATAAAATGAATATGAAATTTACTATTAAAGACATTTTTAGTAGTGATGATAGTAAAGTCAAAGATCAAATTGTTATTTTTTTGAAAAGAACAAACTTAATAGAGAGAATTTAGATGTGTTATCAAGGATACTGTACTTTTTTTTTTTTCCTGTACCGGTATATCTCCTGTCCACACTCCAGCTCAGTAGGTGGCGGTAATGCACCTTACAGTTGGTCTGCCAACCAACATAAAACAATACCAGAAGAAGAAGAAGAAGAACTAAACAAAGTGTTAGCAGCGCTAACATAGTTAGCTCTGTGTGGATTTGTGTGAGAAGTGAATGTTTGAGTGTGTGCAGCAACAATGTCTTCAGTTCAGTCTCTGAGAGAGTTTATCAGCGAGCGACTAACTGCTGAAGAAATATTCACAGAGTTTGAAAAAAACATCGTCCAGTACGAGGAAGAGATCGATCGTCAGCGCAGACTACTGGACTTCACCTGGAAACCTCAGATACACCTGCACAGAATACCATACCATACCATTTTATTTAAAAGCACTTTAAACAGGAACAAGTCCAAACTAAAGTGCTGAACAAACCAACAAACAACAGGCAACACACACAATGAAGTACAACACGAAAGACATCAAAATATTGCAGATCATAAATAAAACGATCAAATACAAATCAGCTGGTGTTGAAAGCAACAGAATAGTAGTGAGTTTTTAACCAGGATTTGAAAACTGAAAGGGAGGGGGCCTGTTTGATGAGCAGCGGTAACTCGTTCCAGAGTCTTGGGCCTGCTACAGAGAACGCCCTGTCACCTCTGCGCTTAAGGCGAGTTTCTGGAACTCTTAAAAGTACCCGGTCCTCTGACCTCAAAGCACGTGGGACATATGGGTGTATCAAATCTGAGAGATAGGCGGGGGCGAGACTGTTCAGTGATTTGTAGACATACAGGAGAATTTTGAACTGGACTCTGTAAAGGATTATGAGGAGGTCAATATTAATACTGACCTCTTTACCTTAATTAATTTACTTATTCAGATTGAATAGTAAATTCACGGATTCTTTTCTTTTTCAGTTTACCCAATATATCTGTGATCTTTATGATGGATAAATAAACAGAGCCATTAAGTGACAATGGACACGTTAACTTAGCTTGATATGTCAAAGAGACACTATCATTTATTTAAAATGAATCAACTAAATTAACACCATTACACTTGATTGACAGGATTTCACTTTCTTGTAATTTAAAACGTCAGCACACTTAAATTCAACACAACAGACATAAATACTAGATGTTAAACATATTTAGTCTGTGGCTCTTTAACTTAAAATAGTTTCCAGCTTAGATTGAGAGGGGAAAGAATAGGAGGAAAGATTTAAGAAGAATTGGGAGGTTAAGAGAGGAAGTTTATCTTGCATTTATGAAACCAGATGACACTCTTCCGTACGCGTCCAGCTAAGATATCATCACACCTCCAGCAAGCAAACAGCTGCTCCTTTACCTTAAGACGTCCGCCTTGGTTCTGGTAAAGAGCTGTGGTCAACTTTAGACTGACGAGTCGTCGGTCCCGCAAGTCCAAGCTGGACTCCACGCGTGTTTACCTTGTCGGTGTCGGTGATACTCGCTTTCGTCGGCAGAAGTCGTGACAGTCGTGGCTTCTTGGCTCAAGATAATTTATTCCAGGAAGGAATAACAAAGTTTTTGGATCTTACGCTCGTTCGAAGTGGACCCATAACAACATGTTATCAGCCCCAGCTGGATGACGAGTCCTTAGCGCGTGACTGGTGGTCATTCAGCTCTTTGGGAAAAGTTCACATCTCTTTGAAGTTCCCAGCAAAACTCTGAGGAACCTGCTGGTTCCTTCCAAACTCTTGCAGACTCTGACGTTCCAGCCACAGCTTAGAACTTAAAGCAGGATCAAAGAGAGGAGTGAGCTTGTGTTATCGCGACCCAAGGTTACAGCCAGCAGCAGAGAGAAATGTTTAGGAACAGACAGAGAAAGCTGGAGCCCTGCTCATGAAAACAACGGATTAGCTGTATTCTGACTTTCTAAACAAAACCGTCCGGTCTCTGTGACCCGAGACTTCACCTTTAACACAGCAGTGAACACAGTTTAACTCTTACAGAATAACACAGCTTAAAAGCACACATCATGAAAATGACAAAAGTTATTCTTTTGATCACATCAGCCTAAAATCAAAGATAGAAATAGTCTCTTTTGGTGACTATATTTATCAGATTACAGCTAAATGAATGATTTTGTAGTAAATGTCTTGCTTTACTGAGAGGTCAGTAAAGGTCATCACTGGACAGTTCAAAAACCTTAGTTTGACCCTGGGTAGGTCCACTACATCTCCCCCCTTTTGGAAGCCATCGCCAGTCCTTGGGGATGGGGTCCAACACGAAAGGAAACCTTGAACTGTCTTTGATCTTGAAGTAATCCAGCAAGTGGAAAAGAAAAATCAAAAATTATAATCCCATAAAGTTTTTGGAAATTCCATACTGTTCGGAGGTAATCCCATTGCGAAAAGCTTTTAATCCTTTGGAAAACAAAGTCTGTGATCCCTTGGAAAGCAAAGTCTTATAATCCACAGCGGTAATTCCACAACGATTAGTTTTGTTGATTGATCAGCAACAATTGTTTTCATAATCAGCATGTAGAGGGGATCCCTCGATTGACGCAGAGGAGGCGACCCTTGGATGAAGGTTGAAGACCAAGCGTTGGAGCTGCAGGTCCCCACATCGAAGGTTGTTGGCTGGTTGGTTTCCAGTCAGTGCCACTCTGGTTCTATGTGTCATGCAATTATGTGGTTTTTTAGGTGGGCTTATGAATAGGATTTTACATTAGGCCCTACCTATATGCACCTGGTATGTAAGCTATCATGGTTTAGATCAGCTACAATTACCAATTAAGGGGTGGATCAATTCTGTAAAATTAGATATAGGGATTTGTACCTATAAAATTTTGGAGGGCTTCTGTAACGAAGGCCTCTAATTCCAAACTATTCCTCCATTCATTACTTAGTTTAGGTTAAACTAAAATAAAAAATGAAATATAGTTTGATCTAAATGTCTGTTGTCTTTTAGACGAACGACGTAGGATTTGGTATTCCTAATAAATTTTGAAGTCTATGGCGAGACTCATCAAAATGAATAGATAATCTAGAATAGAAACGATCGAATCGGTTCAATTTAGAAATTGTGAGACCAGTGTAGTTTATGGTACCTTGAGTAGCTTTAAACTACATTGACTCTTCGACGATTGAGATTTAACAAAACGAACTGCATGTTGGCATAGTTAAATCCATATCATTCATTAACCAATGTTAATACAAAACCTTTTTGGCTGGGAGTGTTCAGAACCAAACAATATCTCAACTTATGACAACAATAATGACTAAACAACAAGGAAACAACGTTTCACTGCTTCGACACACTCTTGTCGTCAGATTCCAAAGTGCAACACACAAGAAAACAGGTCTCAACTTTATGACCGAGGTCAAATTAAATCTCGTGGATTTAAACGGTTGTTAAGGCTAGTTTTTTGTTGTGGGTGTTAGGCTTAGCGTTTCTAAGTTCAAATTGGACAATGCGACTTATAGGGTGGAAAATACGGTAGTTTAAACCTGATTAGTTTATTTACTAACTTGTGTTTGGACGACCTTATTATCCCATGAAGTCGGTGAGTTTGTGAGATCTTTGTCTTTTGTGGAGTCATTGAACGCCTTGTAAGGTTTGATCTGATTTCGATGTACCCATTTAGCAATTGGCTCTTTGCGGCCTTTGCTGATTTTGATTTCGTAGACGACTGAGGACACTTTGTCTGTTATCAGATGAGGTCCAGTCCACCTGGGCATTAGTTTGCGGGCGAGAGTTCCGGTCCCGGACTCTCCTTTCCCGGTTGCTGGGGCGAACGTATAGTACCAGACTCTGTCTCCCACTTGGAGTTCATTGTGAGAGGCCTTTTGGTCGTAGTACGCCTTACGTCCTTCAGCGGATCTTTCCAGGTTTTTCTGGGCGAAAGCAAAAGTGTTTCTGAGGTGTACATTCAAATCTTTGTCTTTGGCATGGCCTAACATCACCCCCCTTTGGTCATGGGGGACCACGATCACAGGTGAGGACGTCCGTCCATGGGCACAAGTTAGGATGCCCTGTTCGCGCAGCTGAGAGAAGACGGTACACAGGAATCGTTTAGGTTTCGGCCAACGTATCTTTTTACGTTTACCTCTTTCCGTGTAATTTAGGTGTGTCACAACTGTCGGCGCAGTCGCAGGTGTGTCTGATTGTACAGACTGCGACGGGTCACTGTCGTTGTGTATGTCTTCCCACCTCTCGACTGAAGAGGTGCTCTTTGAGTCTGTAACAACTATGTCATTTCTGACTAGTTCTAGACACAAATGTCCCTGAACCAAGGTCTCATCGAAAGCTTGGCTGATAGCCGAATTACCTGTCCCAGAGGACAGTACAGCAACCTCGGTGTGGGGTCCTTGGATCTCCACACCTTTCTCTACCTGTGGTAGGTAATGTGAGTTTGCCCCCTTCTTGTCTGAAGAGGGGTCCTCGTAATCTGCAACAATGATGTCCAAGTGACTGTCAGCGTTTGGATGACTGTCATTTTCTGGACTCAGATGCCCTTGAACCAAGGTTTCATTGAAAGCTTGGTTGATTGCCGAATTACCTGTCCCAGAGGACAGTACAGCGTCTTCGGTGTGGGATCCTTGGATCTCAACACCTTTCACTACCTGTGGTAGGCAGTGGTCAGGGAGTGCTGAATGTGTCAGCTCACAGAGGAGGTTCTCTTGTTGGACCGGAGTTTGGTCCAACTTTTGGGTCTCTTCTGTCTCACCTGTAGTTGAAGGTTCACTTACCGGGCTCTCGTCCTCGGATGAGCAGTCCCTTGTGTCCTCTGCGGTACCTGCGGTTAGGCAGTCTGTATCGCAACTAGGAAGCACTTTTATTGGCAGGGGTTTTCTCACTGTGCTCCACATTTTCCGTCGACCATAATCTATAATCGCGTTGAAGCGGTTTATAAAATCTTGGCCAACCAAAAATGGGAATGAGTCAAGTTTAGACACGTACACCGGGTGGCGTAGTGTCATTTCGCCAATCTGCATGTGAACCATAGCCATAGCTGTTAGGGTTGTTCTCGTCTCTGCGAGACCCTGTAGCTCAATAGCACATTTCTCAAAGGGTATTTGCCTGTCAACACCGTTAGCGGCGGTCCTCAGCTCCTCGAACAGCTTGGCCGACATAATGGTTATATCAGAACTGCCATCCAGGAGGGCTTCACGCTCAAGGACACCTTCCAGTGTGATAGGCAGGTAAGCTTTCTTAGCCACCCCCCTTTGTATAAAGTTACACAGAAACCTCACAGGTCTTGGCCCACGTTTCTGTTCACGTGTGACTCTGTCTGTGTAATCTTGTTTACTGTCAGCATCTTGTTGGCTGTCAGCATCATGACCTTCAGGATGTTGTTGTGTGTCAGCAATTGGTTTGCTGTCAACATCCATGGCAATGTTGGTAGTAGTGTGCGCTGAGTTATTTGTGTGCTCTGAGTCTTTGTGAAAGACAGTGCTACACATCGCTCCAGGTTGGTCAATGTTGATAGTGTCATTATCAATGATAACGCCACTCATTGTATCAGGTTGGTCAAGCACAGTAACATTCAAATCTACTGACAAACTACTTACTTCCTCTGTCTCTTCCGAGCATAGAGGTGTTGGGCCATTATTCCGGGACATTCGTGACTCTTTGCCTGTCTCGAACTGTTCTGTTCGAGGCGCGGGAGGTGCAGTTCCAAGGCTCGGGGGTGTCTGTTGGGACAACGCATAGTTACATGAGTATAGGTCCCCATCCTTCAATTTCTTTTGAAGTCCACCCACCGATTGGACCTTGGTTTTCACCCATCTGGTTCGATCTGAACCGTTGTGGGTCTCTTAGAGAGTGAACACCTACCTTTTGTGGTTCGTTGCTTGTCTCAGATTTTTCAATCTGAGGTGCTTCAGGGGCGGGGCTCCCTTTAAACCATTTTGAGTCACTGTTCCAACTGGTACCAACATTTCGGTGTATGTCAGTTTGAAAATCTTGTTCATTCTTGCTAGTATTATCCAACTCTTTTAACAACCGACGCGTGTACTCCACCACTTCTGAGGTCAGAAGGCCTTTGAGACGATAGTGTTCATTCTCGCTAGTATCATCCCACTCTTTTAACAACCGACGCATGTTCTCTGCCTCTTCTGAGGTCAGAGGACCTTTGAGACGACGGTGTTTATTCTCGCTTTTTCGCGACTGGGATACGACCTTTTGACCTGGGCACACCTCAGAGGGTGTTTTGTTTTGCATGTGAGCCTCAACAGCAGTTACAGCGCACTGTGTCATCACTGATTGTTTAAACTGATGTTGTAGCTCAAGGCCTTTTATGAGACGTTTTTCTCTTTGTCGTTTGCTATTGTTGTCACTAACTGTGTGCTCTGAGTTATCCATGTGCTCTGAGTTATCAAAGACAAGGTCACTCAATGTACCAGTTCGGTCATCCTCTATATCATTCAAGTTTTCAAACAACCAACTTATGTCCACTATCTCCTCAGAGCTTAGAGGTACGTTGCCTTTTTCCTGGAACTTCTGTGACCTTTTGCTACTCCCGGACTGTCCAGTCCGCAGTGCAGGGGCAGGGCCTTTGCTCGGTGTAGACCGCGGAGGGTCACTTAAAGAGCGGACATCCACCGTTTGTGGTTTTTTGCTTATCTCGGGCAGCTTTGTCCGAGGTGCAGGGACAGGGCGTGTGCTCGTCCTTCTCAACCATATTGGGTCTCTTAACCACTTCGGGTCATTGTTCCAGCGGACACCTTCATGTCGTGGTTTTTTAGTTCGAAAAACATGTTTCTTCTCGCCTTTTTTAGGAGAGGGAGTTGATGAACTTGTCCCTTCCAGCTCCAGCGAGTGGGATTTGACCTTTTCTTGGTAATGTAGTTCACGCTCTGGTTTTGTTTTTAACCAGATCGGGTCAGGGAGTTGACGAACATCAAAACCATTTATAGCACGCCGTTTTATTTTTAATTGCTCAATCTCACTTTTTAACTCAAGTTGTTCTTGTTGAAAATTTTCTCTTCTGCGAATGTTATCTTGCCTTAACAATTCAAGTATTTCAGTGAGCAGCTGTAAAGCTTCATCACAATCGTTATCTCCCATCTTTTTGTTTTGAATTCGTTTGATCTCACGTTTTAACTTAAGTTTTTCTTGTTGAAAAGTTTCTCTTCTGCGAATGTTACTAAGCCTTAACGATTCAAGCTTTGCTGTGAGCAGCTGTAAAGCTTGATCATAATTGTTATCTCCCATCTTTTAGTTTTGATTTTGTGTGAAAAAAATCAAAAGATTGTTCTCATGTTAGTGTTTGCAAATAAATATTCACTTTTAATGTAGCACTGAGTCAAATAAACTAATCAGCTGAGGTTTACGTGTTTCACTGTGTAATAAGTATTCATAGGTACCTTATATCAGGTTTTTACCCTCAATGAACTTTGTAAAAGTTAAATGCACTCTTGCAGTGTTAACTTTAAAATAGAACTTACGTTCAAACAACAGTTACTAACTAACCCAAGCAGCCTGATTTCCGTTTTTCTTACTCAAACGCTTATAAAAGAGGGCTGACTTAAATGCAATGACTTCACTAAAATGTGACAGGATGCTGCTTGAGCATGCCTTTAAAAAGATGTCTCGCAGTCTCAGTGAAACTGATTTTGTACTGCATTTGACAGTTATCAGGAGTGAAAAAGGACGTTCTGTTCGTTATTTTAAACAATTTTTTATTTAAAATAAACGAGTGTTTGTGCGCTCAGCATAACAGTACAAAAATGCCAATTTTAACTAAAAGTGTACAGATGTACAACAATTCTGTTTAAAATTCAGAGATGTGAAGAGCATAATGTGGAAATTCTCTGTTCTCCATCATTTTTTATTTTTATTTTTTTATTTATTATTATTATTATTTTTTTTATTTATTTAAAATTTAAAAATAAATAAATAAATACATTATTTATTACCATTAGTCACTTGTGAGGCTGTCTCACTTGTGGAGGCTTGTTCCAGGTTCTTAGCTGCAGTGTGAGATCCTCTGCACTCCTGTGCATGAAGGACCGCCTTTTTAAGTTCAAAGTTTTTGTCTATCCATTGTGCCGTAAGACTAATCATGCTAACGGGGCTAACACAACATCCAAATGTCTGTGGTAAAACTCACCCAACAAGTCGTGCTATCGGCTATTAGCTTCTCTATGACATTGGAAATGATGGATTGCAACTCGGGTAAGGCTACATTGGAAAAAATATCTCTGACTGGAGACGATGTAGCGAGGCTCAACTTAGTCCAAAATCTTCGGAATCCGATATAATAAACGAAAAAAATAACTTCCACACCGCCAACATTTTGACTTCTTCCTCTCTGCCGTGATCAGATCAGGTAGACGCGCATGACATCATCATGTTGTGCTGCCACTGCAGGCATCCTTGTCACTGGGTTGTCATACAAAAACAGTGTCTTTTATATCGGTGATTATTTTGATGGAATGTCCGATAGTGAACTTTAACGCAAATATCGGCCAATACCGATACATGCCGATAATATTGTCTATCCCTAGTTTGGACTTGGCAGCAAGTCAACTAACAGAGATGCTCAGACCTCACAGATAAAAAAAAAAAAAAACACAACTGCACAATTTTTAAGTGAATGCACAGGACAGGGTCATTTCTCACCTACAAATCAGAACACCCTCAGTTAAAATCTCATCTGTCCATTTACAAGGAGAAATGATATGCTTGAAAAAAAAAATCTACATACATTTGTATTAACATTACTAATCATATTAGTATTTTGTCTTCTGTCATTGTTGGACTACCCAGATTACTTAATCCTTACTGCCATTTAAGTTTCTAATTCTTCATTACTGTCGGGAAATGATGCTCTGACTCCTGTTTCTTGTGCAACTTCTGTTTAGAGGCATGTTGGTTTTGCTTTTGGACCTAAATTTCATCAGTTTGGATACTCCTGCCAAGGCGTGCTCATTAGCAGCACCATGCATTTCAATGCACATTTGTTTTTTTGTTTTTTTTGGCAGAATAAACATTTCTCTATTTTTTTATGCAACTCCTTCCAGTCGTTTGGAGCAGCAAACTGAAATGAGAAATGTGCAAATGTAGTGTAGGCTTTTGGGATAAACGAGAACATTTAATTACTGGAACTTAGATTGTATTTCTTGTTGGAGGTATGAAGAGTAGAACAAAGGTATGAAGGAGTTTTGCTAATAAAAGTTTTGTAAATGAACTGCTGCCAGTGCAGCAACCTACAAGAATGAAGTGATGTCCAATTAACCTGTGAACACAATGTACAGAGGTGAGTGTTACAAGGAGCATGTGTAATAAAACAGATTGCAGTGTGGTCAATTAAATCCAGCTATAGCTATACAGTAGTCCCTCGATTATCACAGGGGTTACGTCCCCCCCCCCCACAATAGGTGAAAACTGGGACGTAGTAACTATATTTATTTTAGTATTTATATATATTTAATGCTTTATAAACCCTTCCCACACTCTTGCAATGTTCTAAACTCTTAAACCTACGCAATTTTAACAACATAAGTATATGTACTGGGGTGTAACGGTACGCTAAAATCACATTTCCGTTCGGTTCTGTTTCGAGGAGAGCTCGGTTTGGTAAATTTTCGGTACAAAAAAAGGCCAAAATAAAAACTTACAAATGTTTATTTTGAAAATATGCCAAGTAAACAAGTTCAGTCATGACAGACTTCTTAGCTGGAGGTGATCTGGTGGATGACGAGGACTCAGCTGTTATCATCCTCAGACTGCAAACAACACAGAAAAAAAAAGAGTTAATAAGAATATAATTTTAAATTAAAAAAGTTAATTGGATCACAATAATACAATAACAATACATCTTCTTGCATGGTCGTCAGATGAGATGGTTGAATCTCTCCCTCATCATCATGTGGCAGGGCTTTAAATCTAGGCTCCAAGGCTTGTTGACAATATCAATTTTAGCTTTTTCATAAAGTGCTGCTACAACTTTTTGGCTAAAGTGTTGATGTGATGGGATGTCGTAGGCAGCGGGGCTCAAGAATTTTATGCTTAAAGCCAGCACATCAACAACATTCAGACATAGATCCAGAGCTTTAAAAACTCCTACAGCTTGTGTTATTGCTTTGGACCGATTTGAATTACCTGATAAAGGTTGTTTAAATGCTACCGCTGTTATCGGTCTTTGAACCAAGCTACGTTCGCGTTCGGATGATGTTTCAAGTGCGTTAACAAGTTAGACATGTTGCCTGCAGCAGATCCAATCTCCGTGAAACAACGTCGACACACAGCTTTGGATTTGTTCACTTGTCCTTTAACAAGAAAGACATAATGTTCCCAAACAAGAGACCACAACGAGATGGCTTTTTCGTTGCCTGCTTGGCTGCTAATGCTACGCGTGCTGCAAGATAATAGTGCCGTACTAAAACACGTGTACAAACTTTAGTTCCGTGGCACATAATCTCTCGTTAATAAAATTTAATGAGTGAAAAAATAACTGAAATGGATCGAACCGAACATGCTGTACCCAAAACGGTTCAATACACCCACGTGTACTTTTACACCACATTATGTACTGTACAGTACTGCAAACCTTTACTCACCAGCTCTGCAGAAACAGCAGCTCAGTTTTTGATGGGCTCTGTTCCGGTTTGGCAGACCTACCCTGCAGCGATGAAGCCCACTGCCCAACCAAGGTTGATTTGCACATGGACGATTGAGCTTCAGGATTCTTTACAACTTTCCTGCCAGTTCTGTGATTTTAATAGATAGCGTAGATTTGCGTTGCAAAACTTTACCTCCATTTCAGCAGAAAGCAGTGGCCGGAAGCACTGTTGGCTTCTTGGGTAGTGTAGTTCTTTTTGACTGGCCTTATATTGTAGGCTTGTCCACCTTATTCCTAGCCCCCATGATGCCTTGCGCGAATTATGTGTACGACTTCCGCCGAAAGTCAGAACCGGCACTTTTAGCAACACGCTAACTGGTTTTCGTCAGAGGTTTTAGGTCATAAAATATGTGGGAACACAAACGATCACAACTCAAATGTGGAGATATTGTTTTACCGCTACCTACAGCTGTTGAGGGGTGGGAGGACGACTTGAAGAAGTGGCCGAAAATAACGTACACTAGCATGTTTAGCTACTAGCATACTTAGCTACTTTGTTGACAGTTGCTTCAGATGGCGAAGCGATGAGCAATCTGAAAAGCTCTGAAGCTTATTAGTATCTTCACATTAAAAAGGTTGGTCCTGTTATGTTAAGAGAGGTGGGACACAATCTTATTTACCTTAAGGCAAACATAAAGCCCAGTCTAAGCATTAAAAATCCACATCTCCAGGTCCAGCTAACAATGATGTTGCCTTGGACTTTTGAGCTGCAAGATGTTTATCTGGACACCAACTGAGCACCTGGAGCTTGACATTTCTTTTGACAAAGACTTTACTGATTCACAAATGAAGCACCTTGAGAACTTTTAATAAAATACAGTAAATGAAAACAAATAATGAAATAGACAGGAAACGATCTTTAAAAACTTGATAATGAAAAAAGTGACATTTAGATAGAAACAGTAGTTTATTGCAAAGAAAATTAATCTCTGTCCAAAATACCTGGATCTCTAAAAAATACAATAAACGAAAACAAATAATGAATTAGACAGGAAACGGTCTTTAAAAACCTGATAATGAAAAAAATTGACATTTAGATAGAAACAGTAGTTTAATCCAAAATTAACTGATATACCTCCGAGTGACTACCTGTCTGCACCCACTGGGTTCTCTCACACACCGCAACGTGACAATATAGTGCACACAAAAAAACTAACCTTGTAAGAAGGTTAACAGTCAACTATTGTACATAACAAATTAATCATTTTAGCAAATACTTTTCTAATGTAATATAGTTAACATTGCATCCTTTAAAAAACATGTTGAGTTGTGTTACGTTTACAGCAAGTACACCAGTACTGTACATGTTTGAGAAAAATGTTTACATTTAATGTCTTCTCACTTGAAATAAGCTGGCATCCTTTGCGTGTGAATGCTGGAACGATTACATTGACACCATAGCTCTTGCAGCAGGTCCCTCACTGTGAAACCACGATCACCCATCACCTGATCTCCAGCACGCAGATAGTCCAGAAACCCAGAGTTCTGTGTTATATACCTGTCACTGCATTTACCACCATAAGCATCGAAATAAACATGATTATTCCAGAGGGAGAAACAGCCAATAAATATTTCACAGTGTTATTTGCATGTATGATTCACTTCTGGAGTCCAAGTTTTTAGCTTTCTGCAAAACATGTTGCTTTAATTGTTTCACGGGGCAACCATAGAATAAGGTTGTTGGTTTGTTCTGACATTATGTCAATCCACATTCCAACAGTCATGCTGCATGTGACTGGTGGTGTTGAGCAGCTCCACACTCTCATCAAGCCCATCTGAAAGTAAAAGTACAGTATACAAACATTAGGGTTCATTTATGAACACACACACACCTAGATTATATATATGTAAATAAACGCACACACACACACACCTATATTATATATATATATATATATAAATACACACACACACACCTATATTATATATATAATAATAATATATAAATAAAC
>JBBPBX010003496.1:67752-82123 GCA_038048925.1 Garcialebias charrua
CCGGCTTCACAGCGCAGAGCTTCACAGCTTTAAATCCAAAAAAGATGTGTAAACTGTCTCAATCAGATCTAACCAGCTAAAAAAAGGTTTAACTAAAATAACACACAGCCAACAAACAGTCCAAGCTGAACACAGACCAGAACCAGCACTTTTGAGTCTTACCGTGTTGGAAGTTAGCATGTTGTTAGCATCTGGAGCGAGGCTCGCAGGAGCTCAGGTCGGACGGCGTGGATCCGTCGCGGCCGCGGGGGCACGTCCCATGGGACCGACGCGTCGCCCGCACGACTTGGCTCCCGTCCTCCTTCTCCAACTGGGACGGTCTCCCCGCCGGTCCTGGTGGACCGTGAGGAGGCCATTGTCGCGTTAGCGAGATGCTAAGCTAACAGCATGCAAGACGGTTTGCTAAATAATAAAAAAAAACCCAGCTCTAACACACAGACAGTTGTACTCTAACATTGTTCTGACATAGTTTCACAAAATGATTTATGTAGAATATTTTGTTTACCGGCCAAAAGGACGACGTCTTCCAGAGCAGATCCGAGCCAGACTCAGAGAGAGGAGGGGCTGCAGTCAGCTTCTCCGATGAGATAAATCCTTCACGTTTACTTTTTTTTTGATTAAGTGAAACCTGCGCGTTGCCCAAACGTCTACCCGACTGGAACACCCACTGACACAACACGAAGTAACCATTGCAATTAATTAGAAATTAACACACAAAAAAAACGTGAAAAATGAACATCCATTAGACCGCGCTGTCCCCTGTTCTGACTTTCAAAATGAGGGTCCACCCGGAAGTAAGACGGATGTGACGTCACATGGGAACTATGTATAAGGTGGATTGGGGGGAAGAAAAAAAATGGCGGCACCTGTGCTAATAATTTTTTTTTTTGTTGTAAACTTTGTATCCAATAATGTCCCAATCATGTGAGTAATTTTAAAGTTGACAATCGTTGAAAAACCGCGAATGAGCGAGTCCGCGAAAGTCGAACCGTGAAGTAGCGAGAGACTACTGTACAACATATATATTTTTTCAAAGGTAGCCAGAAAGAAACAAAGAGTTTAAAGTTTAACATCCTTATTTAATGTCAAACAACTTGAAGCCCCATTCATTCATAAAAATAAAAAAGTGTACCGGTAGCTTTCTCAACAAAAAAACAAACAAACAAAAAAAAAAACTACATTTAAATCAAATGGCAAAACAGCAGATGGTTTCAATGTTTGTTCACTTGTTCAAACAAGCTGCCCCCTTACCCCCCCTCCAAAGTCAAATAATCTGATTTTCTAAATGTTTTGTGCCAAAACCTTTTCTACTCTTCTGTAAGTCGAAGCATTTCTGCAGCTAAAATTAACCATCTGAATGCTTGGAAAGCTTATGTTCCATGACTTTTTGCTACCTCAAAGGGTTATGGGTAATAAGAAAAATGCCTGGCTGAGTCTGTTTTATTTCTGCAGAGCTCTATAAAGACTTGTTTTCAACCCCATTCTGACATGTAGACAGGCTGTGTTTATTTCCCTCTGACAGACATTTATCAGGAGCGTTTCTCCCCTTTACTCTGATTTCTTCATATTAAATTGATTTCAGCCTTTACTTCCATATATGTTGCATCAGCAGCTGGAAATAACTTCAGTTTTACACAACAATGCTTCTTTAACTCCCTTCTTTTTCTTATAAAAAAAACACAACACAATGTGCCTCATCGCCAGGGGCGAAAAATGATTTCTGTTTCATTTCCTGCATATTTTCCTCCTTTTTCTCTCCTCTTCTGGAGTTGAGGGATGAGGGGCTCTGAGGGTTGGCGATAAGGGCCTTCTGTGAGCTCCACGCAAAGCTGCTCTCAGCGTGGTTATTTACCAGAACACACAGGCCAAATCTTCCCTTATGTTCAATTTAATACATACAGTAAAGGCTCATTAGTTTAGGGGAAAAAAGTGAATTCATTCTAGTTTTTACTAAACTTTTGTAGTGCAGTTTAAAGTGCAAACACTGTGGGAGTTCTCATTATTTATTGATCACTTACAAGTGTCTGACTTGCTCGTGTATAAACAAACTTGGATGGCTGACATGTCTTTACGTATGCCTTACGATGCAAAATAACACATTCCACGCAGCAGACTTTGAGATATATAGACCTTTGGAGCTATTTTAGGACTCCAAAACATGTCGGCTCATTTGCAGTTTTACTTAAAAATAAGCTTCCCATGAAGTGAACGTATCTTTTCAAGGACTTGCAGATAAATTTGTTTGAATTTATGAAAAAAGCCAAAAGATGAGAGAGTGATGACGAGGGGAAAAAAGGCTTGAATTAGATTTGAAAAATTCAAAAGTGTGAAAATACACCTGAAAATTTTGTATCGTTTATGGAAGATTCAGGCAGAAAAAAAAACCTAAATTTGCCAGCAAACAATATGGTTTTATCTCATGCCTTGTTTTTAATAGAACACATCTTTTGTTAAAGGCTTTTTTTATATACATACTTCTTGTTACACAGATCGTTCTTTTCCTTCTACTCATTCATTTATTTCTTCATTATCATTTTTAGTTGAATTAATTATTTCAAGCTGTAACTGGTAAATATTATGGAACGTCACTGATCTTGTTATTTTTAAATCTATTATTGAAAACTTTTATTTTTCAGGCAGGCTTTTAATGCCTAGTTGCACTGTGGCACTTTAGTGTTTTTGTATTGACCTTATTGTTTGTTTTAACTTTTGTATTTTGAAGCACTGCTTGTTGCAACCTAACCTTTGGGTCAACCTCATTATTTGCCGATGGCGTTATCTGACCATGACTAAACCAAATGTTTGGATTTTTGTTTGTATAATAAAGTTTGTTTTAATTTCCCATAATGTTCAGTTTATTCATGTAAATTACAATGGAAAGTTTCCATCCATCCATCATCTTTACCTGCTTCTTCCTTTTCAGGTCACAGGGTCACTGCTGACCATATCCAGCAGTCAATGTGTGAGAGGTGGGGGACACCCTGGATAGGTCTCCAGTCCATCACAGGGACACATAGAGACAAACGAGACAAACAACCATTCAACTCTCTTACTCACACCTAGAGACGATTTAGAGTCACCAATCAGCCTGTTTGCATGTTTTTGGTCTGTGGGAGGAAACTGGAGTACCCCGAGAAAACCCAAACATGCACAGAGAGAACATGCAAACTCCATCCAGCAAGGCCCCCGGCCAGGATTTGAACTGGCGACCTTCTGGCTAAAACGGCAACAGCTCTACCAACCATGGAAAGTTTCCAATTTGTAATATTTACAAAAAATGTTCAGTCAGGTCATCTGGAGGTTGTTTTTTTTCTTTCTGAGACGTTTCATCTTTCATCCAAAGGGCTTCTTCAATCTGAGGAGCCACCAAACAAAAATGAATCCCACAAACAGCATACTCCATAGACCATAGTGGAAAAAAACCCACCAGTTTGCTGGTGATAAGATGGCCTCCGGGGCCCGTCCTCTCCCCTGTCAACTCTGAGATGGTCATGCCAAAGTGGTTCAAAACACCAAAGTCCATGCTCAATAATCCAGGTCACACTCCAACAATATTCAGTCAGGTCATCTGGATGGTTTCTCTTTTTTGCTGAGACATTATATTTAATATTTACCCCAGCTTAATTCCCCATGGAAAGTTTACGGCATTTTACTGGAAGTTTTTCATCCCTTCGCAATTTAGGCGACAACCGAAGTTGTGGAATTTTTCTACTGTATTACTGTATGTACTACTATCATGGGGCGGCCGTGGCGTAGTGGTAATGGCAGTCGTCCCCCGATCGGAAGGTTGGCGGTTCAAATCCCGGTTCCCCACATCATGTGTTGTGTCCTTGGGCAAGACACTTAACCCCGAGTTGCTCCCGGTAGGACTGGAAAGCACCTTGCATGGTAGTCTGCCGCTACTGGTGTATGAATGTGTGTAGCACTTTGAGATTTTCACTAATGAAAAGTGCGTTATAAATTAAATTCATTATTATTATTATTACTGTATTATTATTGCTTGAGTTTTTGTATGGAACAAGTAGTATCACAGCTACTTGTAATAGTACTTAAAGTTTCTTTTGCTTGAGGTTACATTGTTGCAGATGTTTCATTGTTACATATTTTAAGCCTATCTTGTGCTGACACATGTATCAAACATGTGCATTGCCTTTGTCTGCTTCAGAAATGTGCCTCCCAGCCTCAGCCTGTGTGCAGCCTGCTCCTCAATCGGCCCGTCATTAATCCCAACACATGGCGGCAGATTAATTCATGAGGTTTTCCAGCAAGTGGTAGAAGGAGAAAGGTTAACACAACAAGAATGAATCACTCCGCCGTTGTTTCGTCACACTCCGCGTTTTGTTGCTGCGGCGATTTGACTGCCACTCAGAAAGTGTCCTTTAATCGTGCTCAGAATGGGTTCATTTTTACCTCGCCCTCTGAGCTCAAATGCTGTGGCGTGTGGATACGTTAAATATATCTGGACTTTATCAAGTGCATTTAATGAAGGCCCTGCCAGATGGTCCTGCTGGTCATTTCACGCTGCTGCGTCTTTTATAGTTATACATTATGACCTAAAACGTATTTCAGCGCGACAGCAGGAGCTGCGTGGGTATTGAAAGAAATGCTTATTTTTTAGTAACTTTTGTTCTCCTTTCTTCCATTCCTTAAAGTTTTGTTCTTTCTAACTCATCTGATCTTTATTGCACAATCTTAAATACGGTAAACTAAAATACTTGATGTAAATTTCCCAGAAAAACTCACATCTCCATAGAATAAATACGCAAAAACTACTTTAAAGTTGTTCATGCCAATCTAGCCTACTCCAACAATATGTATATGGCCTCAACTAATGTTACTTTTATTAAGTATGTATTAATAGAAAAAGTCACATCACTGGCTTCTAAATTCAAATTTTACATCATTTATTTCTCCTTTTGAACCTTCAGCTGCTAAAGACTTTTAAAACTTGTAGTTTAATATATATAAGGCAACAAAAAATATACATATTTTAAGCTGGTAAAGTGAAACAAGGCATTATTTGGCAATTTCCTGACAGTTTTATTGTAATATACTGCAGTTATTGCATTTTTTTTTTTTCTCCAACTGTGTACTCAAGCAACATTCATTCAACCTTTATTTAGTCAGGTAAATCTCATTGAGCCTCGAGGGCTCATTTACAAAAGCGACCTGCTACAAACTAAAGAATGATGAACAGCAATGGTAGAATTTCCTTAAAGGTTCAGTATGCAGTTTCTGTAGAACTGCAGCAGTTAGAAATATTTTCAACAGGCAAAGCATTCTGATCCCTCCCCCTCAGAGCCATATGTGGCTCTGCCCCCTTGTGGTCTGTTGAATTTCAAATTCAAGCTCTGTTTTTATTGGCTGATTCAAATTCAAGCTCTGTTTTTATTGGCTGGTTACAAACTCTGTTTTTATTGGCTGGAAAATGGCGGGTCACCTTTTCTTTTTAGAAATGCTTATTTACCACCTGGAGAAGCAAGGGGACAATATTTTTTTTAATTTTTTTTCAGAGATTACCTGGCTAACATCAGTCTGTCAGGAGGTAGTGACAGAGTGAAGAAATATGTTCATAAAAAAAGCTACATACTGCAGCTTTAAACAACAAACAACAGAAAAAAAAAAACGTAGGAGAGAAATAGAAAGTGAAATGCAAACATATTGCATCATGCTTGATAACTGTCTTAGTTTTGTTATAAGTTATATATAGATGTTGTCATCTGAAGTAGGGATGCACGATATTATCTGCATTGTATTTGTATCGGCCGATATTAGCGATAAAGTTAAATATCGGACATTGGCCATTCCATCAAAATAACTCACCGATATAAAAGGCCCAACCCAGTGACAAGGATGCCTGCAGCGTCAGCACAACTTGCTTAATTGACTTTAAAGCTGCTATATGTAACTTTTTTAACAATATATCTTTAACATATTTCTTCACTCTGTCACTAGATTGATGTTAGAGAGGTAATCTCTGAAAAAAAAATATATATATATTGTCCCCTTGCTTCTCCAGGTGGTAAATAAGCATTTCTAAAAAGAAAAAGTGACCCGCCATTTTCCAGCCAATAAAAACAAAGTTTGTAACCAGCCAATAAAAACAGAGCTTGAATTTGAATTTCAACAGACCACGGGGGGGCAGAGCCATATATGGCTCTGAGGGGGAGGGATCAGAATGCTTTGCTTGTTGAAATTTTTTCTAAGTGCTGATGTTCTACAGAAACTGCAGACTTCATCTTTAAGAAGAGGCTGTGTTGTCACTGAGGACTTTAGCTGTTGCTAAAATGTAGTTCATGTTATTTGGTATTTTTTTGCCCGTTAGAATTACCCATGCTCTGTTTCACAATGTTTGTAACAAATAACCCTATATAAGAGGGCTATGTTCTGACAAAGGAAAGAAGCTGACCATATTTTTGCATTTTTTATTTTATTTGCACATAGCAGAATTCATAGAGATTTGAATTGATCATTACGATTTTATTTCCACGTATTGGGCTTCTGTTTTAAGCTAATTATTTAAATCAAGAAACTGTCACGTATATCTATTAATGCGGTACTACTTATGTGCTTTTCACTTGTCGCTTGTGAACAGGTTGAGTTTAGATTTAGCGGCGGCCATGGCGTAGTGGTAATGGCAGTCGTCCCCCGATCGGAAAGTTGGAGGTTCGAATCCCGGTTCCCCACACCATGTGTTGTTGTGTCCCTGGGCAAGACACTTAACCCCGAGTTGCTCCCGGTAGGACTGGATGGCGCCTTGCATGGCAGTCTGCCGCTACGGTGTATGAATGTGTGTATGAATGGGTGGATGGTTGGTATTGTAAAGCGCTTTGGGGCCCCTCATAGAGGGCTGGAAAGCGCTATATAAATAAGCTCCATTTACCATTTACCATTTAGATTTGTGAAAATTTACAAATTTGCACTGTTCGAGGGTTGTCATAGTGTTGGAGAGAGTAAATGTCATGAGTATGTTTTGACATTAAACATAATCCAAGTTGAAGTGTTACATCATTTTCAACCCCCTTTTTGGCATCTGCATTTGGTAACAGACCAAACTGACAAAGATCATGCAGAAAAAATGTAGTATTTTAATTCCACAGCAGAGAAAGCTATGTAGTCTCTTTAAGTAGGTTTAGAAAAATAAATACAGGTAGTCCTCGACTTACGACGGTCTCGAGTTACGATGTTTTGTGGTTACAACACGCATCTCCATTAAAAAAAATTTAAATTGAAAATTTTATTTTGAAAAGCCGAGTTATGTAGTTTCCGGTTTCCGGTTTTACGTTCTAAAAGTAGCGGCGGAGAAATACTACTCTCTAAAAATGCTAAATCTGGTCCTCTGGACATTCAAAAAACAAAACAAAACTTGTTGGACCAAGCTGGACAGGCAGCAGCTGTGGAAAAGTAGCTGTTTTATGGATGGCGGTTTTACAACGTAAACAAATGGAGAATACAGAGGAGGGATGGAGGAATGGCGGGAACGGCTTCACCACAGCATTCCAGTAGGAAATGAACTGGTTTTTTCACTTCATTATTATGGCTCTCAAATGTATGTGTTTTTTGATAATTATGTAGGATACTGTGTTAGGATAGGCTAAGTGCTTGGTGAAATACAGTACAGTACAGTACGTATAAGGTGCAGTTTGGACGTATGTTCCGACTTACGTCGAAATTCGCTTTACGACGGAGCGTAGGAACGGAACTCCGTCGTAAGTCGAGGACTACCTGTATTGGTATTGGTATTGGTTATCGGCCCGATAAGTTTTAACATATAGGCATATCAGATATTGACCATGAATCCAATATTGTGCATCTCTAATCTGAAGGTATAAAAAATACTAGCACTGTATAAATTAAATTGAACTGGCAGCTTTAACACATTTATCTTTGCTTTCTTGCTCCACCAACTGT
Source organism: Garcialebias charrua (assembly GCA_038048925.1). NCBI lineage: Eukaryota > Metazoa > Chordata > Actinopteri > Cyprinodontiformes > Rivulidae > Garcialebias > Garcialebias charrua. The sequence goes on from JBBPBX010003496.1 coordinate 75,664, forward strand.
GTTTTATTTCAGGAAAAAATTGAAGGTCCATTTTATTAAACTTTTTCTTGTTTTAATAGGCACCTGAGAATAAATTATTTCTTGTTGAGTGTTTTGTCTGTTCACTTTTGTCTGGAGTTGGAGCGTGGGAGATTAGATGTATTATAAGCAGAAGTATAAAGAAAACGGTTTTATTTATCTGTAAGTGGAAACTCGGAAAATACTATTGTCATGATACAATATTGTGTGATATTACTGTTGTTTTGTTTAACTAAGTTAATTATTTCAAAGATTTAGATACAATTTAACATCGAGAGGAGCCAGTTGAGGTGGCTCGGGCATCTGGTTAGGATGCCTCCTGGACGCCTCCCTGGTGAGGTGTTCCGGGCACGTCCCACCGGGAGGAGACCCAGAGGAAGACCCAGGACGCGCTGGAGGGACTATGTTTCTCGGCTGGCCTGGGAACGCCTTGGGATTCCCCCGGAGGAACTGCTCCAAGTGGCTGGGGAGAGGGAAGTCTGGGCCTCCCTACTTAGGCTGCTACCCCCGCGACCCGACCCCGGATAAGCGGAAGAAGATGGATGGATGGATGGATGGATAGATACAATTTTGTTATGTTGTCAGGATAATTTTCTTTAGTTTGTGTCTTGACTTGAAAATTTGGTCTTACCCTTTGAATTTAGGGGCAGTAACGCACTTTTGTTGTTTGAAAAGAGCCATTTTAAGGGTAAGGTGATCAGTCTTTGTGATGAAAGCGGTTTGAAATGGACTTTCAAGTGTAAAAATATTTTTTCCCCGTTACTTTATGAACTGTCAGAGCAGTCATCTAGATTTACTGAAAGTGCTTCCTCACCTGAAGAGGTGAGTGATCCATCCGTTTGATGTTTGCTCAGGTGTTATTGCTCCTTTCCGCCTTTCTTCTCCACAATTCTCTCCATTTTTATTGCCAAAAAGCTGCTTTCTTCTCCCCATTGTCCGTTCATCCATCTATCCCTGTGACTGTGCCGCTGCCTTTTGATTGAGTGCTTATACTGTACATATATTGTTCATTTGATTGACTTCCTCTAATCACTTCACAAGTGGAAGAAATTAATCATTCCAGAAATCCCGTCATTTGCATTCTGCTCTGAGAGTTCTGGCGGCGCTGATTTTAGAGCATCACATTGGGCGACGGAGCCAATTGGAAAGGTGCAAGCAAAAATAAATAAATTAATAAGCTGAGAGCATGGAAAGGCCACTCTGCTCACAGCCAAAATACAAAATAAATAAAATTAAAATAAAAATCCACGAGGCTGGGTATTCAACACTAGTCTATGGTTTTTACGGTGGCCCATACAAAGCCCATTGAAAAAGTATACAGTATATGGCATGAGATGATTTCTCTGAGGGTGAAATTGGATTAAGCCTTGTGTAAAACCGAGTCTGGCCTTTTCCCTCCATGTCTCTCCTCCTCCTTTGCTCGAGTCACCTACCCCTCAACCATTAAAACTCTATAGGAAGAGAAACCTAATTACATGGCTGGAAGTGGCCATAGTGAGCACTATTAAAAGGATCCAATTAAAGATTGTGCGGCGCTGGCAGCAGATTTCTGGTGAGGGATTGTTTGTGGAGGTGGATTTTGATCTGTCGAACGGACAGAGCTGGCTGAGGAATTGTCGATTGGTGACAGTTTGGAGGGACTTTGGAAAAGTTCACAATAATTGGATTCTAAATTTAATGGACACATGCATTGAAAATGCGAACGAAATACAGTGACAGTATGGGCGAGATGGTATGGGAGGGGACGGATGGTGAAAATGTGCACTTTTATTTAATTTTAAATGCTTTAAAGGTCACTTTCCAAAGAGGATAATGTATCATTAATGTGGATGAATTTACACTCATCCAGTGCTTTCTGCTCTGAATTTTAATTGATAAAACATGTTAGACTAATTACTGGTAAAACAACATTGTTGAAAGCTGGACAAAGATGTGAGATGAATTTATAAGGATAGATGAACATAATTACTATCATTACATGAACTAAAGGACAGTTAAATATGGTACATACATTACAAGAGGAACCAAATGATGACAAACCACACAAAAAAAGCCAAAAAAGCCACATGGTTTGCACTTGAATGCAGATTCACAGGAAGCAAAGGGAAGATGAATTGTCTAGCCAAAATAAAAAAATAATAATAATAATGAATTTAAAGAGAAACAAGAAGTTCTGATTCAAAACAAAAAGAAATCAGACAAAATAAGAGTTAAACGGAGAAGAGTGATCTAAGTTTGTTGATAAAAAAAGTCTAGATTAATTATATCAAAGTTCATGCTCAATAATCCAGGTAAAAAACATCCAGCAACATTCAGTCAGGTCATCTGGATGGTTTCTTTTTTTTTTTGTTAAAACATTTCTTTCTTCATCCAAAGGACTTCATCAGTCCGAGGAGCCACAACAAACTTAGTCCCACAAGCAGTACACTCACATATTGGATCAATCAGTTTGCTGGTGATGAGATGTTTTCTGAAGCCTGCCCTCTCCACCGTCGACTCCTCTGAGGCAGCCATAGCCAAAGTTAGGGCTGGACGATGTGGCCAAAACTTTTATCGCAATATCTTAATTTCAGTTGATAATGATATAATTCCGATATCGATATAAACAATGTAAAATCCTCAGAAAAACTGTACAAACTGTACAAATATGCTGGTGAAGATTCTCAGTAAACTGTACAAATAAATTAACATTCACCTTTTAAACATTAGCTCAAACTTTTATTGTTTCATTTTCTGTCTCAGCATATTCCATCGAGTGGAACAAGTGCGATGTGTTCCCACCGCTAGTTGGAACGGCTCTCCGTCACATTTTGCAGCACACTGAACCTGCAGTTTATCGGATCATACTTTGTAGATTGCCGAACCACTTCCACTCCGCCAAATTAGTCTTTCTTCATCAGCTTTCTCTTGGCTTGTGAAACATTGTTCAGTCACATTATGACGGTCATGGGTACTCATTTTGAAGCGAAAACATACAGTGCGTTGGAGCTTAGCCTAGCCTAGCCTGCTACTGCTGACTCCTTCTGGACTTGAACTTTGGTAACATCTACGTCACCACACACTTACATGTTGTGTCACAGCTGTTTCTGTTTGGGTTGAAACTGAAGCGGCCGCTTCAACCTGAACAGAAAAAGAAATGAGTCAGTGAAACGCTGTCATCCTAGTGAAATATTGAAAATGTGCTTAAAACTCATATAACCGTTATTGAATAAAAGTATATCAGGACATATATCTATATCTAATTATTGTCCAGCCATAGCCAAAGTACTGGTAGCTCAAAACACCAAAGTTCATGCTCAATAGTCCAGGTAAAAAATCCAACAAAGTTCAGTCAGGTTGTCTGGACCAGACCGTCTTAAAACCAACAAGCTGGTTGGTCCACTATGGGAGTCTGCTGCTTGTGGGACTGAGTTTGTTGTGTCTCCTTGGACTGATGAAGTCCGTTGGATGAAGGATGAAACGTCTAAACAAACAAACAAAAAAAGAAACCATCCAGATGACCTAAGTTGAGATGAATTAGTTCAAGCAGTCAAAAAGTCAGTGTCAGTCCCACATAGCATGTTTTTTAACTGAGACATATTTGAAACAGTTCTCTGCTATCACATCCTTTATTTAACTGTTTAACTTGTAAAAATGAATGTCCACTTCCTCCACAGCTAACTCCTTTTGGTCATAGCCAAGTCTCTGCCTCAGTGTAGGTATTTATTTACACTTTAATGAGTATTAAATAAATACTGAAAAGAAGGGGGTTGTCATGAAGGGTTAGTCACTTCTGAGACGGCTTGTGTCCGTGCTCGCTCTGATAGCAGTCGTTGCCAAATCTAATTATGACATGTCAGTGTACATCTGACTTAGTGTTGTCTGAATGCAAGATTTAATATTGGAAAAGCAAGATTTGTTTAATTCAATTCAGTTTATTTATAAAGCACCTATTCAATACAAAAGTCATCTCAGGGCACTATGCAACAAAAGTTCATTCAAGTCAGATTCAAACCCAATTACAGTCCATTCAATCCAGTTAAAGTGCAATGTGTTCACGTACAGTACATTATGAAATGCCAATAATGTTATTCAGCAGATGGTGTCAAATCCTCACTTCAGCACAATCCATCATCCTAAGCAGCATTTAGGCAAAACAAACAACTCTCTTTTAGCAGGTTTTAGTTCCTTTATTAAAAGAAGATTAAAATTTCAACTTTTGTGGCTCTTGATTTTTTCACAATACCTAAACATTGCATTGACATATGCACACGAATGATTATATATAATCTGACTGTATCAGTTATGGGGGAAAACAGAAACCATTTCAAATCCTTGCTTTTGTAATGGTGCTCTCTGTAGAACAAACTATAAAGCGGGGCCTTTTGGAGGCGGTCTTTACATCTCAATTTCACTCTGAGCTGCTGTGGGTCTAGTAGCATGAAACGGAGCAAAGGTGATGGCATCGTGAGATAGCGCACCCTCTGGTATTAAAAGGCCAAGATACCTCAGTATGAAATGATTACCGCCATGTGGAGTGTGGGGATTATTCCAGAATCTGCGACCCACCGGGCGGTCACTTCAAATCCTTCACCTGAGCAGGAGAGGTTGCACACATATTGGTTCTTGTGACATTGCACCTGTTGACACCTGGGGGGTGGATGGCAGAGTTAGAAAGGATGAAATGAAGGATGAAAGGTTGGATGGGATACACGTTGTTGTGGCGGCCAGTCTGAGCCGCCGTGATAAACATCCATGACGGGGAGTTATAAATGAGTAAAAGCAACACGGGTCGTCCCAACGGAGGGTGTCATTGTTTGTTCTAATGCGCTCGAGCCATCGTGGCCCTGGCTGAGGGGATTAGGCTGACACAGCAGCACGTTCTGATCACTCCACAAACACCCCCTGAAAAAAGTAAAAAACAACACCGCTTCAGGGCCACAAATGAATGACATCAGCTTTCCACTAATCTCTGCATATCTTCTCCTCTCGCTGCTCCAACCTGCTCATTGTTGCGTGCATGCGGGGAAAAGATTTGAGCCCTCTGCAACTACAAACTAGTAGTTTTGGTGAACTCCTTTTGATCAAAGTTGGATGGCGCGATTGTTTTCTCAGTTGCTGTCTGTTGGAGGGCTCCTCTAAAACTTTTTATGAAGGTATTTTTTTCATTTCATACAAGCAAACGTGACTGCTTTGATTCCCTGGAGGATTAAGCAAGAACAATGACTCTCCTCTAGTGGATGGATGGGAGAAGAACGAAAAGAAACCAGAATTGCAATGAAAGGATTTTTGCTTGTTTTCAGGTGAGGGGACGTCGGCATTAGAGGAGCTCACTCTGCTCGTGTTTTCAATAACTGATTTCTTGATTGCATCCTTTTGTGTGGGTAGGTTGTTGTTTTTCCACTTGGTGTATTTATTTATTGTTTCAGTATCCTTCATGGTGTGTGTGGGAGAACACCTCATTGTTAGCTTTATGTGTGCCAACTTGAGGGATTCACAATCACAACTGTTTCTTTTCCCAAATGCGTATAATGTAGAACGTTCTTCACATGAAAACACAGTCATGTGTTACCACCGCACAATCAGTTGGGCTTTTGAGCTGGAGGCTGGATACTCAAAAAGCATCATTTCCTTCTGTGCTATTGCAACATTAAAATAATCTAATGAACATTTTCTTGAATGATTTATGATCTGTTTGGTGCAAGAAATACAGGATTTACATTATAATACCCTGAAACCAGTGCATCATACCACAATGTTTGTTTTGCTCAAACAACAACCTACAATGCAATGTTTAGTTTAGTACCCCATAAACAAATTATTCTGTAAAACCAAGAGCCTTTTCGTAACTAATGCAGAAAAAACCCAAAAACATAACATTTAAAACGTGGCTTTCCTCCTAATGCGTATCCCCCTCCGCCTTTTATTTAAGACAGCTACCGGTAAATTACAATAATCTTAAGACGATAAAAGAGCAAGTTCCTTTGGTCCAACCTTGTAAATGACATTACTGTACATGCAATCTCATACAATATTATGAAATTTGTTAACAAGTGAGGAAGCCACACGGAAGGTTTGCTCATTATTTGAGACAACTCGGCAGCTACGTGTTCAGAATTTTCCAAATGTGCAAATATGACTGTGTCATCTGCATACGTTAAGATGCCAGCATCATCGCACACCTCTGGAAGATCAATGATGAACAAGTTGAATAATAGTAACCTCAGCACTGACCCCTTTTAGTACTGCCAAGGTATAGGGCCTCAGAGAGGACATCATACTAGCAACACAAACAAACTGAGTATGATTTGTTACATAAAACTTTTGCTATTGTAACACCCAACGCATTGTAGTTTAGTAGAAGTAAAATAAAAATGGGACGCTTCAATGGAGTGATTTGTTCTGAAAACCAAATTGCTTTGGATAGACTAGAGTAAGTCATTTTCCTTTAAATGGTGGGTTA
>JBBPBX010003497.1:17375-33554 GCA_038048925.1 Garcialebias charrua
TTGGTTTGAACGAACCGGCCACTTTGCCTATGAAGTCCCGCCTACAACTCCCGCACAACACAAGTTGTGTTAAGAGAGGTGGAAAGAGAAGGTATGGAGACACCGCTAATGTCGAACCGGTTAACACCATAGACTTAATATGCCTGTGGTTAACATAAACTCCTTTTTTTGTTTTTTAATCCAATAAAAGACAATCGTAAAATAAGTTCAACCAAGTGAGGATTGAACCCGAGTCGAGATAAAGTTTGGAGTGGCAACCCGACGTGCCTCCAGTGAACCACCGAGGTGTGTTGCTCTTTTCGGGTCCACTTTTTCTTCAAACGAACAGTCCCTCATAAAATCTTGGCTAAGCCCATGACTTGTACTGCTATCCCTATTTGTGGTTTTTCGCTGGGGGGAGTTGGCATGGTCCCTAACACCTGTGATAAACGAGAAACTACTGTATTGAGCTAAACTTTGGTGTGGTGGTAGCTGAGGGTCATCCTCAACACACACTCAAAGCTTGAATAGATAAAAAAAAATAGTTTAAAACTTCAGCTTCCAAAGTGGTGCTGTGTTCCTTCAAGGGATGCAACTTTCATTTTTAAATGTGATTATAAACTCAACTTGAGTTTAATGTTTGTTAAAATAAATCTGTTCAAAATTGGTTTAGAATGCAGAACAAAAATATTTTCCTTAACTTTAGAGGTCAAACGTCTGACACGTCCAACACTTTTTAGGTGAAAATTCACTGCGACTAATGAATCTATAAACTCTCCCCCTCCTCCCTCCCTCCCTCCAGCCTGGAGCAGAGAAACGAGGAGCTGCAGGTGGAGGTGGTTCGGCTGAAAACGAACCTCTCGCAGCAGCGGCACTGGTACGAAGTGGTCCAGGCAAAGATGGTGGAGTCTGAGAGGGCCCGGGCTGCTGCGGAGCGGCACAACGCCACGCTGCAGAGAGAGATGGAGCAGTTCTTTGACACGTTCGGCGAGCTCAACAACGAGGCCAAGAAGACCGAATGCATCGTTAAGAGCTTTTGAGAAACTTGGTGTCTGATGACGTCTTAAAATCCAGTCTTTTATCGTTGTATGTCACAAAGTTCATCATTTTCTTTACTGTAAAAAAAAACATGAAATAAACTGCATTTAAAGAAGATTACCACCAAAGAATCACTGATGTCCACTTTATTAGTTTGAATATGGGGAAATGTCGGCCAAGTGATAATATTGTGGTCATGATCATCACACGGGACATCTCTGAGGGTTTGGAGAACAACTTGGCCACTCTTCAGGATTTTTTTTAAGGCATGACAGAAACAATAAAGTCATGGTTGTGTACAACATGGTGCATAAGTCCTCAGTGACTCCGTAGTGTCATATTTCCTCTTGTCCAACACACTGTGCAATCAGTTAGGCAAAAAGTAGCTCTGCAGTTCATTTATAAAGGTTCCCCTTTAGGTTGCAGGGTCCAGATTCTAGCTAGGAGACTCCACAGTCTCTTGCACTATTTCAGAACGTGTGTGCGTTTTGTTGCCGGGCACACTTTCTCCACGGGCTCTTCGTTCTACAGACGGGGCTGTCTTAAGGATGACTCAAGATAACGACAAGAGTGCTGCAAAATACAAATAGATATCACAAACACACATTTAGGCTTACAAGGCAAGAAAACTATTTGCAGTCAGGCTCTTGGAACCAAAATGCACCATGATCCTCTGAAAGTGAAAAAAAAACAAACCTGAACGGACTTATTTTAGGACGAGACCTGCGGGATCTTATAGGCGTGACGCCTTCATGCACGTTCCACATGATTCTAGTCTCGTTTCTGTGTTTAAGTGTCTTCTACGTGTCAGATGTCATGATTTATTTTGGAACTCTTCAGCACTAGAGGAATGGTTCGGAGAAGAGCTACTCATAAATGCTTCAACAGGTTTACCGTACATGTTTCACGGGCTTCAGTGTGGTTTGTGTGCAAAATTTTGCAAGAACAAAAAAATTTAAAATAAATACACGTGTCATGTTATGCCTCTTTTAGACTTACTGGTTTGTGATCTGTCTGATATTTCACACTAATAGTCTGTACCTTAAGTCAAATATGGTTTATATATCTACAGATGTCTTAATGGACCTTATCTATCTGTAATGAAAGGATCTATATAATCACTGAGTGGCAGAACTTGACATGTTTACATACAGTACATCATATCAGGAAATAAAACTGTAACACAGAAACCACTGCACCTCCTAGCTGTTAGAAGGAAAAGCTCATAATCCACATCACACATGCCATTAAAAAAAAAAAAAAAACGGTGTAAAAAGCACCACTGTGGAAATCTGCAATACTTTCAGCGTGCTAGAGAAAATCTAATTTCCGATCACCGTTTGACAAATGTAAGTTCGTTGGTAAGGTTTTGTTCTTTTTGGCGTAGCATGCATGACCGCAGCTCACGGGTGCAATCTAGATACGTTTGCTCTAACTTGATTACAACCCTCCCACCCCCATCTCAATATGTCTAAAAAAATAAAACTATTAAAATACAGGCATAAAGATCAAACGCCAAGCCCCGCCCCTTTGCCACACCTACTTCTATTAATCAATATGGGAGCATACGCCAAAAACTGTGTGCACGAAATTTAACATTCACCAAGAAAATAAAGAGAAAACGAAAACCGACACAAATGATAGCGTTGATAGATTTGACCTTCAGGTGGCACCAGGTCACACAGGAAAGACTTTGTTTTTTTCATTGAAGGATTAAAAGAAAAGAAAAAAAAGATTTGGGGCCCCAAATAAGTAAAACCAGGAGGGGACAGATGACAGATATTTTGTAAACGGGTCAGAGGGCAGCAGGAAGCGAACAGACCCCCTCGTGTGGCTAACGGTGGCGCTCACTGACTCTCGTCCAGTGGCCCTGTCAGTGTGTCGATGCTGCTGCTGTCTGTGTCCGACGCCAGCGTGTGCTCCGTGGACATGGATGAGATGTCGTTGGCAGAGGAGGATTGGGAGGCGGAGCCTGACACCACATCTGAAATGAGACGAGTCGAACTAAAGCATGAAACTACAGTGACAAAGAACAATACTGTACTGTACAGTAGTCCCTCGCTACGTTGCGGTTCGTTTATCGCGGACTATAGCGGTTTTTCAAAATAAGATTGGACATGACACACAATTAGCTGATTGATGGGCTGCAAGATCAGCATGAAATAAAAAAAAAATATATATATATTAAATGATTTCGCACCTGCTGCACGTTTGTGCAGCCCAGGACTGCAGAAAAAGCTTCCTCATGTAGTTTTGTGCAGCCCTTACAGCTGCAGGATAAACTTCCTGCTGCAGCTGATCTGCTGTTCTCCGTGCAGAGCTGAGAAGTGGGCGTGGCCAATATCGCTTGCAGGTGGTAAATAATAGAGAAGGTAGGGAGCTGAAATCATGACGTTCTGTGTTCTTTAAGACCGTTTAGAAACATTATTTAAAATATTGCGTGGGAAGGGACAGACAAGATGTAACTCACTGGAAACGTTAAAGACCGTGTAAAGTGAAATTAAATGTGTGTTTTTAGTTTGTCACATGGCATAAATATGTGTTATTAATCACCCATATAAATCTGACTGATTAAAAACATTGTTTTCCTTATAAAATTAAGTCTCAAAAATCATGAAAAAACATAATTTTCCCTTGGTCTGAAACTGTGGGGGCGTGTCAGCGCGTGGGCGTGGTTTCAGCGCAGTACTGCGGCCTGCAGCTGAGCTGTGTGTGGAGAGGCAGACAGCAGAGCCAGTAAACCTGCTCTGTTTTTATCTGAGTTCTGTCTGTAACAGCAGCTACTTTTTCCAAGAGTTACGCTGTTTTTGTAAATAGTTTTCTTGTGTGTTTTTAATCTGGAATGAATAAAAAAAAAAAAAAAAAGTTGTACCATGCGGGAATTGAACCCATAAGGTTTGGGACGGAAGGCAAACGCTTTATCCATTGACCTATCCAGGCATTACAGATACTCGGTATAAAACCACGCGGTATAAAAACACGTTATGATTTGTACGGGTGCCCTGACCATTGCGACATCCAGGGAAGATGCACGAACGAGGCATAATTGATTAGCTAGCTAACAATGAACAAAATATCTATGCTATTGCTATCTGATGCTATCTGCGATTCGCGAGTGAACGGCTCCACCGAGGCGAATTTATACGGCTGGAGCTGCAGGGGGTGGGGCTATACTTAAGAAGACCGCGTGACGAAACGCGGTCACATTTAAAACACGCCTAAAAAATCCTGAAACAGAAATATCTTTATACACAGTTTGCTCTATAACTCCAAAATTAATTGAGCTACAATTTTGAGACTTTTTACTCATTTACAAGATTACAATTATGACATTTATAATGTTTATTGAAGAAAATGTTGAAATTCACTTTACACGGTCTTTAACCTATGTTGATTCACCAGGATGAACCTTTTATTGACAGAATCATAAAAGTACATCAAACATTTGTATCGAGATTAACTCCCTCTTATCTTTCATTCCATTCGTCATCCTAAACTTATTTTTCTAAGCCAGTAAACTCGTAAGTTAATGTGCCAGCAGAAAAGTTAATAAAAGACCCTTAACTTGTCTGTTGTTTCAATTTGAATCTTGTCTACAGTAGTTTATATGAAATCTAAATCAGAGCTAATCTCGATACAAATGTTTGATGTACTTTTATGATTCTGTCAATAAAAGGTTCATCTCCTGGTGAATCAACATGTTAACGTTTCCAGTGAGTTACATCTTGTCTGGGCACATTTAATGTTTAAATCCAAAAAAAGAGAGAACTCGTTAAAATTAAATGCAAAGAATTTAGGTCAGATAAAATCTGCTCAAACTTCCATTTGGAATATGGTACAGTCAGTAAACTGACCACTAGGTACGGAGCCTCCGCAATAAACAAGGGACTACTGTACTTAAATTTATGACACGCTTTAGTTAAGCCAGATGTGAAGACAGCACCACATTTTCATTTGTTCTACAGTTCTGCTTAGAAACTCCCTGATGATCTGATAGATGATGGGCGAACCAACCTGAGCTGTCTTCTTTCATCAGACCATTTTTGTTCCTCTCCTCCCAGTCGATCACCTCTTCATAAATGAGTTCTTTGTGGGAACAGAAAATGTTATGAGCGGTCACTGTGAACTAAAATGTAGCTGCAGGGATTTCAGTACAGACCTGTGGTTGTGCAATCTCACAAAGTAGTCACAATGACATTTAGCTTTTCTCAGCCTTGTTCACACCAACATTCTGCCTGTCACTAACATTATAGACATTATTATCTCATGTGCTATTCTTCCAGACTGTTATAAAGAAAAAAAAAAGAAGAAGAAAAAAAAACACTACAGTTGCAGTTACTTTGAATTTTTACAAACATAATTTAAAAATTAAAAAAAATCAGTTATTTTACTTTAAAACATGCTTTCTGATTTTGTTTAGAAGAATGATAAAAGTGAATGTTTTCCTCTACACACAGATTTATTTATTACTCCTCTGAGGGTCCAGTGAAACATTACTTCACAGAAATAATCAAATAAATAAATTTAACTTTGCTTTATTCAGGGTCTACTTCACAGTTACACCTCAAAAGAACAATAAACTCCCTACAAATACAAATCTCTTATTCTAAATGTTTTCACAGGTGAAGGTCCATGTTGAAGTTTTACGTACACTACAAAGAAATCTACATTTTTTTAAAGTAAGATTTCAGTTTCATCTGCTACACACCAAAATCACAGTTGCAGTGTTAACCCGCGTCCCTAGAGGGCAGCATATCTCACCTTTCCATTGTTCTATGGAGTGCTCTCTCTCCTCCAGCTGCTTATCTGAAATCTGGGGAGGAGGCTAAAAACAAAAGGAAACATAAATCAGGTAGCTTACAACCACTGCACTGCTAACGTGTGTGGCCAGCTGAGAGGAACCGTCTTCTCACCGAGTCTGCCTCTGCGGGGTCGTACCACACGTGAATGTAGGGGTGATGCAGGGCTTCTTCTACAGAGATACGGCATTCTGGATCAACGACCAGCATTTTGGAGAGCAAGTCTCGGGCTTGACACGCTGTTTGGGCGACACAGGAAGGGCTGAGTTCGTATGAAAACAAGTGCCTGACATAATTTCATAAAGGGGATCTGGAGGAAAGCTGATTAATTTAGTTCAGTGCAGAGCACTTATTTGTTCCTTAAGTTTCTTTAGAAAACATCTTGTTATATACATTAAACTAACACCAATAAAATCAACTGTCACTGGTAAAAAATAAAAGATCAACAAAACTAATAAAAGCTCAGTGTATTTCGGTGCATGAGGTTCTTACTCTTTAGTTTGTCGTGCTCTGAATCAGAGGGAAACGCCCAGTCCGGGAAAAGCTCCGCGAAGCTGACGCCTGGATACTGAGGCTTGTTCATCACGTAGTTCCTGACGGTCTCCATCAGTCGGTTCATAAACTCTAGAGTGGGCGTTCCCAGAACCTCAATCACCTTATTCCACTGGTCGATGTCTGAACAACATTTCTGTTAGGGAAAAGTACGGGCCACATATGGCACACCGTGAAAGCAAATAAGCCGAAAAGTAACTAAAGAATCGCCTGTGAGAAGACAAGAAAACATTTTTATACTGGCGTCTCAGTGGAGTTAGCAGAAAAAGGCTTGCATGCAAATAAGATTGTAAAGTTAATTTTGTTAAGGAGGTATAACATTTACCAAGTTTATCTTAGTTTAATATGCAAGGATGATAATGCCTCTGGTAATAATCACAAAAAGGAGGTTATGTTTGGAAAAATAGGTCCAGTTTTAAGAAGAAAAAAAATGTTAATCAAAGAGGACAAACTTAAATGATATGGTAATGTTGATAAGTGCATGCACTCATATTTAAAACATATAAAACAGTTGCAAAAACAACTAAAATATTTATATTCTTTGTTTTGCAAGGGATATACAGGTAGTCCTCGACTTACGACGTTTCGGACTTATGTCATGCATCTCATAAAAAAATAAATATATATATATATTTTTTATAAATAGATAAATGTACAGTACTGTACAGTTACCAAGCACTTAGCCTATCCTAACACAGTTAAGGAGTGAGTTGAATTGTCTCCCTCCTCCCCAGCAGGCTCCATTCACATAAAGGGAGCTACTTTCACTTTATGTGAAAGGGAGACAATTCAACTCACTCCTTCATCTTTAAAAACTGTGTTAGGATAGGCTAAGTGCTTGGTGACTGTACAGTACTGTACATTTATTTATTTATTTAAAATATATATTATTATTTTTTTTGTATGTGATCCGACTTACGTCATTTTCGACATACGAACGGCCCGTAGGTCCGGTACTCGTTCGTAAGTCGAGGACTACCTGTATAAGGATAAACTAAAAAGATAAAGATCTGCAGCATATAATGAATTTGTTCCACATTTTGTGCAGATTCCTCAAGCGGAAGTTGCAGTTCTTCATTTTGTACAAGTGTGGCGCACCAACAAACTGAGCAGAGCAACATTACAGTCCACACAACCATTTTAGTGTGGCTAAAAACACAGATGTACTTCACGAGCTGCTGGCTCACAACTGGAGAAGGCAATTACGTCTTCAGGATGAAAAGCAATCTAACCCTCACGTTTCTGCTCCTTGTTCAATCTCAGCGACTCGGTTACTCATGAGTTTGCTGACGAATGAGAGGACCGGACAGATGAGAAACAGAGACACAAACACTATACATGCAAATGAATTCAATGAATTACAGACGTCTGAAGCACGAGCTCGCAGATTAATAATCACTGAGAAGAAAGGAGAACAGATGATCTGATGCCTTCTCAATAATCCATGTAGCTACATCTAACAGGGTTGAGTCAGTTCCTCTGGAAGGATCTTTGTTCAAACACCTGCCGTAAATCATGTTTAATGTAAACGGTGCGTTTGGAGGACACGGGGAAAAACAGCTCTGATGGAGGTCTGACAAAGGTGAGGGATGCAAGAACAACGAGACGATGAGAGACGTGAAGGATACGATCGGTGCCCTGGAAGATGACGCTGCCCTTTACCATCTCTCCCATGATGCACCCCACTGACCAGATGTCCACTGGAAACAGAGAACACACACAGTGACACACAAACACACACAAATATGAAAACCACACAAAAATACTATGAAACCAAAAATACACCGACATCAGGTTTACAGTAAAATGACACATGAATGAGGCGTGGTTTCAGTGTGAAAACGTTGAAATGCAGAACAGCAGCGGTCATTGTTTCGCTCCGTCCTCTCGTGGTGCGGTGCTCTTTATGCTTTCAGCATACAGCGCACATCTTCAGTCGAGCTTTCTTTGCTCTGGATTCAAACCGGCCTGCAGCCTTCCAGGCCTTTCTCCTCGCCTCTGCTTATCAGTTTACACAGCTGTTGCTCAACCCCTCGCCGTCCCGTCAGTGTGTGTGAGCGTGAGTATGTGCTTCACTCAGTAGGATGTAGTATGTTTTCCCTCTAGCTCTGAGCTGGCTGTTTGCTTGAAAGCGTTTATAAGTGATAAACGGCTGTTTACTCTGCTCTGTTCCAGTTTCAGAGGCTGAAAGCTCAGTTTGGCTGATAACGTCTCCATAGCTCTGCTGATATTTCTCTGCTGTGTCTGCACAGATATTACTGGTATATAAATCGTAGATGCAACATTTGCACAGCAGGGATTTTCAAAGTGTGAAACAAAATGCACTCCTAGATTACTTGCTATGGTATATTTTGCCTGAAAGCATTTGAGATTAGAGTTACATTACATGGACTGGTCAACCAATTCATCAGCCAGCATCAACCAGTCCTCAGCATGTAGGCACATCTTTAGGTAGGCCAGTCGCAATAAACGATAAATCAATTAATCGCATGATAAATGAAAATTATCGACCTCATTTTCATTTATCGGCTTTATCGTTTCTTCGTGTCGCTCTCTTTCTAATGAAGACATTGGATGACAAAAGGCTCAAATCCAGTGCTCTTCAATGGCCCCTCCCTTTCTCTTTAAAATCCATTTTACCGTAACTATCCAAAAATCATGTTTTTGGATTGTTAAAAGCAGCTAAGCTGAGAAGCTAAGCTACGAGCTAAGCTAACAGGCCAACCTCAGGAAAAAAAAAAACTTTGTCTTGTCGAAGCTCCAAAATTCACGGTTAAAACCCATGCCTTTATGTACAAAGTTGTTTTTCTCTGCAAAACGAAGCGGAGAACTTGTTTACTGATTTTTTTATTAAAAGCTTTGTGTGAAAAATGCTATGCTAAAGACATCAAACCACACCGAGCCTCTGCCATTTGAGAACCGAAGAGAGACAGCCCATGTCACATCAAGGGGTCTCTCTCCCATTTTTCTTAAAGAGACACGCTGCTCGCTCCCTCACTATCCATCCTTCAGTTCAAATAGTCTTATACTGCCATCCAGTGGTAAAAAAATGACTACACTCAAAACAAATCAACCAACATATCTTCTTAAATTTGACAATAATTACTAATTAGTCAAATTTCATTTTTTTTATCGTTTATCGCAATAATTTCTGAGACAATTAATCGTCCAGCAAAATTTGTTATTGTGACAGACCTATTTTTAGGCTGCACAGTGTTGTTACATGTGACCTTTGTGTCAATCAAACAGCATTTCCTGCAGCCAGGAAGCCTTACATGACAGGGGGTGTTTTTGTTCCCACACCACACTTCCATTTTCTTACTTGCACAAACAAAGATGAATAAATAATTATGTTGTTTTTATGATGGACCAATGTCAAATCCAACAGGGACATTGGAAAGCCTTTAATTTTTCAAACTGTTGAAGAAAAAGTAAAAGTTTTGTGCACAGTCATAGATTTTCACACCGCCTATTTTGAGCGTTTGCCCAAATTCTGTCAATCGTTCCTTTATCAACATTTTTCAGATTGTAAATGTTATAAATACAGGTAGTCCCCGACTTACGAGCGCTCTTACATACGAGGTCCCGGACTTACGAGCTGGCGAAAGAGAAGTAAATTTGTAAAAAATACAGCACTTTTTTGTGTTTTTAGATGAAAGTGTGTTAGCTAACCGTTTGGAAACACGTTTCCGACCATGTTTATGAACTAATATGAACGTTTTTGATGAAAAACGAGTGTTCGTAGTAGCGCTAGCATAAATGTTCCAACTTACGAGCGAAAATCCGGACTTATGAGAACACGTGCTTCGTGTTCCAACTTACGAATTTTCGTGTTACGAGCACCTCGCAGGAACGGAACTCGCTCGTAAGTCGGGGACTACCTGTAATAAACTATCATAAGAACCACAAACTAAATAAAAAGCACCTTTTATATGGCAGCCTGGCTTTTCTGATTTCTAACAACTGGCTTCAGTCATAGAAAAACTATAAAGCGACTTCTACATGTGGATGTTCATTAGATTTGATTTAGAGCCAAACAAATGTTCTTGCTTAACATTTTACTATATTTGGGACTGATTTAAAACAATCAACTACTGACAATGAAAAAAACAACATCATCTCTGTATCAATTTTCTGTGCCTAAAAAAACAAGTATTAGTTTACCAAAGACAAACAATGAAGGATACAATCCTTTCCGGGAAAGAGGACTTTGTGAGAGATCATTTCGGCCATTATGCAGCCAACTGACCACAGGTCCACTGAAGCAGAGTGTTACAGAGTAAAACATTTAATAGCAACAACGTCCAAGAAAACCAGCAGAAGCCTCAGTGGATTAAAGACTTGAGGCAATAAGAAAAAAAGATCAAGAATGTTATTTTGTAATCTACTTTTTGGAGCTTCTGTTAAGATCATGTCATATTTTTGTAGAATAAAATTCTTAACAATGTTAACCAGGACCAGATTTAACTTTTTTTAATTAGATTTTTCTACCTGGATTATTGAGCATGCATCAGAATATCTTAACAACGTCCTTCATTAGTCTGCTCCTGTCGATGTTTGAAAGATACAACTTATCTCACGTGGTTGCACCTACCATTCTCTTTATACTTCATGCCCAGGATGACCTCTGGGGCTCGGTAGTATCTGGTTACCACGTAGGGGGTCATCATGAAGTTGGTGCAGGCCGTCCTTGCCAGGCCGAAGTCCAAGATCTTCAGAGTACAATCAGACTTCACTACTATGTTACTAGGCTTCAGATCCTGAGGGGACATAACATCTATAAATCTACAGGAAAATATGCAAATGAGAAAATTGTACAAGCTAACAGTTTAGAGAGAGTTGGGTGCTTAAAACTTTAACGATCAATTTTATAATCAGACACACAAAAAATGTTATCACAATACTCCTTGAACGTTATTAATACAAAAGTGTTATGGTACTCCTAAAAGTATTGCTGTAGTGTGAAGTACCATTATCTGCCTCACACTTTAGGGTCAGCAGCACATTCATCTCCTGTACAGTAGTCCCTCACTACTTCACGGTTCAACTTCCACAGACTAGCTAGATCGTGGTTTGTCATTGCACGTTAACAATTTAAAAAAATAAAACAAAAATTGTACAGGACACGATTGTCAATGTTAATATTACTCATGTGATCGGGACAGTACTGGATACTGTACAGTACAGGGAGTCCCCGACTTACGGCTCCCCCGACCTACGGCAACTCGGACTTACGAACGCATATCATTAAAAAATATATATTTTTAAAAAATTATTATTATTTTTTTATAAATGAATACATGAACAGTACTGTACAGTCACCAAGCACTTAGCCTATCCTAACAGTTTTTAAAGATGAAGGAGTGAGTTGAATTATCTCCCTTTCACATAAAGGGAGCTAGCTCCCTTTATGTGAATGGAGCCTGCTAGGGAGGAGGGAGACAATTCAACTCACTCCTTCATCTTTAAAAACTGTGTTAGGATAGGCTAAGTGCTTGGTGACTGTATAGTACTGTACATTTATCTATTTACATTATAAATAAAAATATACTGTATATATTTTTTTTAATAAATAGATAAATGTACTGTACAGTACTGTACATGTATCCATTTATAAATAAATAAAAAATATATTTTTAAATAAATAGATAAATGTACAGTACTGTACAGTCACCAAGCACTTAGCCTATCCTAACACAGTTTTTAAAGATGAAGGAGTGAGTTGAATTGTCTCCCTCCTCCCTAGTCTCCCTCCTCCCTAGCAGGCTCCATTCACATAAAGGGAGCTACTTTCACTTTATGTGAAAGGGAGACAATTCAACTCACTCCTTCATCTTTAAAAACTGTGTTAGGATAGGCTAAGTGCTTGGTGACTGTCCAGTACTGTTCATGTATTCATTTATTTAAAAAAAAATATATATATATATATTTTTTTTTTGTATGTGATCCGACTTACGTCATTTTCGACATACGAACGGTCCTTAGGTCCGGAACTCGTTCGTAAGTCGAGGACTCCCTGTACAGTAAAAAGTTAACGAAAAAATAAAATACTTCGGCCAGATGCCGCCATTTTGCAGTTTTCTCTCAATAAGCCTACACTGTATCCCCGCACATAACGACTACATTTCCCAGAAGCCAACAGGGCCCCCACCCAGAAGCCCCGTTTCCTTCTGCTGAAATACTAGAGGGAAAGTTTTAATCTGATCGGAAAAAGTTCGGCTATTATCACAGTGACTTCGGCGCCCAGTGGAGAGCCGCACGGAAGCCACCGAACCGGAGCAGAACTCCAGACCCATTGGTGAATCTTGAGAGCTCCTAGCCGGCCCACGAGGACTTCCAAACGGGATAAGTGACGCCAAAGGTCCAGCTCCGTTTCTGAAGCCCATCAAGACTTTTTAAATCCAGACTCGGACTCAATCGACAACCTCCAGTCCGCGCCAGCCAACCAGATGTCTGCCCCCCACACCCAAAATGCGCTTTGGCGCTCTAGGGCTGCACTGAACCGGACCAGAACTGGACCCCCAGACTCAGCGGCAAACCGGAGAGCTCCTAGTCGACCCACGAGGACTTCCAAGCGGGCCGCCGAATGTCCGCTGCTCCACCTGGAGCCCACGAGGACCTTTTCCATCTCTTTCAACCGGTCGACGAGGACCTCCGAGCGGGTGAGTAAAATTTAGTAGCTACGTATCTTGTTCAAATTAGTAGGTTTAAGTGTTTAGAAGATTCATTGTGGGCTTCATAGCTACAGTGTACGTCAAGTTCAAGAATCTTTATTATTCCCAAGGGGCGATTACGGTAGTAGTTTCACAGTCAGTAGGCACACAGTACACCCAAACTAGGCAAGACATTGAGACATTAAATAACAGTACAGAAATCATTACTGGTGAGAAGCCTGATCTCTACTGGGATGAATGAGTTTTTTAGTCTGTTCGTCCTACATCTGGGCTGCAGACGCCTGCGTCCAGATGGAAGCAACCTGAACTCACCATGCAGTGGATGATCGGGATCTGCCAGAATCCGCCTGGCTTTGTTCCCTGACCTCGTCTTGTGTGGGTCAGTGAGTTTTTGTAGGGCTATGCCAGCAGTTTTGCTGCACATCCTGACAATCCCCAAGAGTTTGTTCCTGTTTTTGCATGTTAACAATCCAAACAAACATCTGCAGAATCGGAACCGAATCGGACAGAACAGAGTCGGACCAGAACCGAGAGCTGTTGCTGTTCTGCAGAGCCAGTAGATTAAATTTAGTAACTACATACACAGTACTGTACGTATGTTGTTAAAATGACGTAGGTTTAAGAGTTTAGAACAGGGGTCTGCAACCTGCGGTTCTGGAGCCACATGTGAGCCGCATGTGGCTCCAGAACCACAGGTTGCAGACCTTTGGTTCCTCTGCAGCGGCTCTTTCAAGCTTTGATCAAAACTGACGTTAAACTGAATTTTATTGGTTGTTATAACAACTAAAAGGGCTAGTTTTAGTACTGTAGTTTTCCTGTAATTTATTTAGCAAATATATGACTACTGGAAACATTACAAGGAGTAAAACATACTCACTTTCACTTTATGCTTTATTTCTTCAAAGTAAGATACCGTACATATTTTTTTCTACTATAAAAAAATCCCATACAGTAAGAATGCATATTGTTTTAGTTTTTAGAAACTGGGCAAAAACTATTATTTTTTTCTTCTTTACAAGAATCTCTTCTTTTATTTTGTTGTAGAATGTAAAAATATCAATAAATGTTAAAAATCATTTCCGGTAGATATTTTTTAGTTAAAAAAATAACCCCTGCTGTCCAGAAAAACGCCCTCCAACAAACTTAAAGTGGTCTGTGGGCCACCAGTTGAGAGTCCCAGTTGTAGCAGGTATTGTGGCTCCGGACACATTTAATTTCGTGAACAAAGGGACAGAAATGGCTCTTTTGATCGTAAAGGTTGCAGACCCCTGGTTTAGAACATTGCAAGAGTGTGGGCAGTGTTTATAAAGCCTTAAAATATACAAATACTAAAATAAATATTATGTTGCTACCATATTCGCCGTTGTAAAAGACGCACCGGTGTTTAATACGCTTTGTCCAATTATTAACAATAAACAAGAAAAAATCGTTCATAATACGCTTAGGCGTTTGAATCGCCATGCGACGCGTCAGCGCCTCATTTACCCTGATTAAGATGGCTGCGACAGGAGCAAGCGAGTACGAAGAACTTCACAAGGAAACACGGTAAAAACAATTATTTCTTTGCGAGAAAAAATATATTTCTTAGCTGACTTTATAGCAGACGTGCTCCTGAGCTTAACGAAATGTTCAAATCAGCTGGATTTAAAAAAAAAAAGTTCGCCGAATTTTAGGCAGGCGGTTCGGACCGGACGCTTTGTTTCTTTAAATTTAGCTAAATAAACTAGCCTGGTTAAAACCAGACCCTTGTCCTTCACTTCGCTTTGTACTAGGGTCTGGGATTTCTCCCATAGACAACGATTTCTCCGGTAGATTTTTGACCGGACCAATCAGAGAACAGAAGGCGGAGTTTTGAACGACGTCGACTGACGTCGTCAGTTAAAATGGCTGCCGCCACGAAGGAATTTTCATGAAAACAAGGTAAAAAACTATTATTTCTTTGCTGAGAAAAAATATATTTCTTAGCTGACGTTATATCAGAAGTGTTCCTGAGCTTAAAGATCCACTGACGTGATTTTTCTACTATTCATCAAATTGCTCAAAATATATATATATTATCATTTAAATATGTTAGTTTTTGCAAACAAAATGATAAATCACTTTAATTTTGCTTTAAAAGTGATTTTGAACTTCAAGCTGTGTTTAATCATGGGAAATCCGTTTACACCCGAACGCACCATCTGTGATGTCATGTGCAGAGTTGAGGCAGAGCTCTTGGCTTGTCACGGTATGAGCAGCTCACATAAAAGTAAGTCTGATACGGCATCAGATCTAAATTAGATCCTGCTGTTTCTTGTTCCATCACCCAAACTATTTTCTGCTTCCCAAAATGAAGACAAATAGCTTAAATCTTCACCTAGATTGCTAAATTAGTCAGGTTTTAAAATGTCTGCTATTGAAGAGACTGGAGCCCTCTGCCTCTCACTCTGCACATTACATCACAGATGGTGCGTTCAGGTGTAAACGGATTTCCCATGATTAAACACGGCTTGAAGTTCAAAATCACTTTTAAAGCAAAATTAAAGTGATTTATCATTTTGTTTGCAAAAATTAACATATTTAAATGATAATATATATATATTTTGAGCAATTTGATGAATAGTAGAAAAATCACGTCAGTGGATCTTTAAAGATCCACTGACGTGATTTTTCTACTATTCATCAAATTGCTCAATATATATATATTTTATCATTTAAATATGTTAGTTTTTGCAAACAAAATGATAAATCACTTTAATTTTGCTTTAAAAGTGATTTTGAACTTCAAGCTGTGTTTAATCATGGGAAATCCGTTTACACCCGAACGCACCATCTGTGATGTAATGTCCAGAGTTGAGGCAGAGCTCTGAGCTTGTCACGGTGTGCGCAGCTCCACATGAAAGTCAGTCTGATACAGCATCAGACCTAAATTAGATCCTGTTGTTTCTTGTTCCATCACCCAAACTATTTTCTGCTTCCCAAAATGAAGACAAATAGCTCAAATCTTCACCTAGATTGATAAATTAGTCAAGTTTTAAAATGTCCGCTATTGAAGAGACTGGAGCCCTCTGCCTCTCACTCTGGACATTACATCACAGATGGTGCGTTCAGGTGTAAACGGATTTCCCATGATTAAACACGGCTTGAAGTTCAAAATC
>JBBPBX010003497.1:63694-82120 GCA_038048925.1 Garcialebias charrua
TGGAATAAAAATGGACTCTCATCTTACATTTGAAAATCACATTAAGCATCTGTTTAAAACCTGCTTCTTCCATCTTCGAAACATCTCCAGACTTCGCCCATCTCTAACTTTTTCTGATGCTGAGAAACTCGTCCATGCCTTTGTCTCCTCCAGGCTCGACTACTGCAACTCCCTGTTTATTGGAATCCCTGGCAAAAACCTTCAGAAGCTTCAATATATTCAAAACAGTGCAGCAAGGATTTTATTGAGAGCTCGTAAATTTGAACATATTACACCCATTCTCCATAACCTCCATTGGCTTCCTGTCACCTACAGAATTCAGTACAAAACTGCTCTCATTACACACCAATGCTTACACGGAACTTCACCTGACTATCTAAAGGACATTCTTGCACCATATTCATCCACCCGGTCTCTACGATCACAGAACAGTAATCTACTTCACATTCCACGAACCAAGTTAAGGACCATGGGAGACCAGGCATTCTGTGTGGCTGCCCCCCACCTATGGAACTCCCTCCCTGACTGAGGGCTCCGCAGTCACTGGTTTACTTCAAAAATGGCTTGAAGCCTTTTCTTTTTAAGCAAGCCTATTCTGCCTCCACATGATTTTATCTTTGATCTTGGTTGATATCATTATTGGTTTTACTTGATTTTATCACTTGTTTTATTTATTTATTTATTTTTTTAAGCAGGCCTACTCTGCCTCCACATGCTTCTGTCTTTAATCTTAATTGATTTTATTATTGATTTTACTTGATTTTATCACTTGTTTTATTTGATTTTTGCTTTGTTGCACTTTGAGATTCTTATTAATGAAAAGTGCGGTATAAATTGAATTCATTAATATTATTATTATATGTTATAACTTTTAACATGAAACCAAGGTACTTTTTACAACTAACTCAAAAGTACTTCTGGCACACTAGTTAAGTGTTTTAAATAAATACTGAAGAAAACAAAATAATTATTGTTTTTGTCAATTTAAAATAAAATACTGAAGATCTCAACAATAAAAGGTTTGTCTTGTTCATTCAAGCTAAAGCAGAACACTTGGTCCAGCCGTGTGACACCAGTCTGAAAGAAGAAGTGATGAAAACGAGTGAACATTTATGTAAAGTTGAATGTTAAATGATAATACAGAACTATATAAGAAAATATGTCAAGAAACCTGCACATTACTGATACAGGAAAACATTTACACAACATTCATAAAAAGGTAGGATATACAAGGAAAGGAAGAAACAGGAACTTACTCACATTAGAATAGGACACACAGGCCTTAATAAATCTCTTAAAATAACTGGAAAGCATGCAGCAGGGGTGACATGTGCACCAGCAATCTCCCTGAAAAGGTTCAACATGTCTTTATGGAATGTCCAGGGTATGAAACAGAAAGAATGCATTTCAAAAAATAAATAAATAAAATGAATATTAAATTTACAATTAGTTTTTTTTTTCCCCATTCAACCTGAAACACAGGTTTAAAATGGATGTGGATAAATGTGTATTCTGTGAGAAAGTAACTGAGGATTTGGATCATCTGTTTTTTACATGTGACTTTGTACAATCCTTTTGGCAAAATTTTCACCAGTTTATCTGGGTTCATGGGATACATTTAACTAATTTTACCATCCAAGAGATTAAATTTGGCGTTTTTATTAATGATAATAACATCGACTATGGTATAAATAATGTTCTGCTGTTAGCCAAACATTATATACACAAATGTCGCTTCATTAAAACCGTCCCTAACTTCACACAGTGGAAGAAAGAGTTAAATTTGTTTTATAAGTCTTTGTGTTTGGTGAAGTCAAAAAAATGCTTCTGTCTTTTTTGAAAACATTTGATGTGTAACGTATGCCCTGGTTCTTTATGTTATAATTACAATATGCCACTTTAGGTTTTTTTATTTTATTTTTATTCATTTTGGGTTTTTGCTTGAACAGTTTTATGTATTTGATTTTGTATCCTTGTTATTTGGTTTGATTTGTTGTCTAGATGTAATCTTGTAAAAATGTAGTATGAACACACTGTTTATATTATGGTACCTTTTTATGTTGGTATGTTAAATAAAAATTAATTAATTAATTTTTAAAAATGAGAGGACTGAAGAGAGGAGACAGGAATATAAGGAGATGAAACATAGAGCAAAATGGGAAGTAGCTAAGGCAAAGCACAGGGCGTACAATGAGTTGTATGGGAGACTGGACACTAAAGAGGTCGAGAAGGACTTGTACCGATGGCAAGACAGAGGGATCAGGCTGGAAAGGATATGCAGCAGGTTAGGCTTATTAAAGATGGGAATGGGAATGTTCTAACAAGTGAGGAGAGTGTGATGGGAAGATGGAAGGATTACTTTGAGGAGCTAATGAATGAAGAGAATGAAAGAGAAAGAAGAGTGGAGGTCATAGAAACTGTGGACCAGGAAGTGGGAAAGATTAGTGAGGGTGAAGTCCGGAAAGCTCTGAAAAGAATGAAGAAGGGGAAGGCAGTAGGACCTGATGACATACCAGTGGAGGTTTGGAAATGTCTTGGAGAGGTGGCAGTGAGGTTTTTGACTCAAATATTTAATGGAATATTTGAGGGTGAGAAAATGCCTGAAGAATGGAGAAGAAGTGTGCTGGTGCCCATTTTTAAGAACAAGGGTGATGTACAGAGTTGTAGCAACTACAGGGGAATTAAGTTGATGAGCCACACAATGAAGATCTGGGAGAGAGTTGTGGAAGGAAGGCTTAGACAAGAGGTGACTATCTGTGAGCAGCAGTATGGTTTCATGCCAAGAAAGAGCACCACAGATGCCATCTTTGCTTTGAGGATGTTGATAGAGAAGTACAGAGAGGGTCAGAAAGAACTCCATTGTGTGTTTGTGGATTTAGAAAAAGCATATGACAGGGTGCCAAGAGAGGAGGTGTGGTATTGCATGAGGAAATCTGGAGTGGCAGAAAAGTATGTTAGACTGGTACAGGACATGTATGAAGACAGCAGGACAGTGGTGAGATGTGCTGTAGGAGTGACAGATAGCTTCAAGGTGGAGGTGGGAGTGCATCAAGGATCGGCTCTGAGCCCCTTCTTGTTTGCTCTGGTGATGGACCGACTAACAGATGAGGTCAGGCAGGAATCCCCATGGACTATGATGTTTGCAGATGACATTGTGATATGTGGTGAGAACAGGGAACAGGTGGAAGAGAACTTGGAGAGGTGGAGGTATGCACTTGAAAGAAGAGGAATGAAAGTCAGCCGTAGTAAGACAGAGTACATGTGTGTGAATGAGAGGGAGGCTGGTGGAACAGTGAGGCTACAAGGAGCAGAGGTCACAAAGGTGCAGGACTTCAAGTACTTGGGGTCCACTGTCCAGGAAAATGGGGAATGTGGTAAAGAGGTGAAAAAGAGAGTCCAGGCAGGATGGAGTGGATGGAGAAAAGTTTCAGGAGTGATTTGTGACAAAAAGGTGTCAGCAAAGGTCAAAGGAAAAGTTTACAAGACAGTGGTGAGACCAGCTATGTTGTATGGTCTGGAGACAGTGTCATTGACAAAAAGACAGGAGAAAGAACTGGAAGTAGCAGAAATGAAGATGTTGAGGTTCTCCTTAGGAGTGACAAGGATGGATAAGATCAGGAATGAGATCATCAGAGGTACAGCACATGTTGAACAACTGGGAGATAAAGTTAGGGAGGCCAGACTGAGATGGTTTGGACATGTCCAGAGGAGGGACAGTGGGTATATTGGTAGAAGGATGTTAGAAATGCAGCTGCCAGGAAAAAGACAGAGGAAGGCCAAAGAGGAGATATATGGATGCAGTTAGAGAGGACATGAAGGTAGTGAGGACAGAGGATGCAGAGGACAGAGTGAGGTGGAGGAGGATGACTCGCTGTGGCGACCCCTGAAAAGGGAAAAGCCGAAAGAAGAAGAAGAAGAAGAATTAATTTTTAAAAAATAACCGTGAAATACGTGCCTTTACTCCACAAGGAAAAGGTCTCTGTTCCAAATGTTGTCTCTTATTGGAATAACTTTGCATCAGACCTGATCTGGAAAAATAATCTGGTGTCTTAAATCTGAATATTTGGTTCAAAATATCCTGATGCCTGCTCAATAATCCAGGTACTGTAGTGTTATCATTGATTGAACTAAGATGGAAACAACATATAAATTCTGTAAAAATGAAAATATCTAAATCCGTTGCTGTACTATACAAAGTCAAGGACCTATTAAATGACAAAGCTTTGTATTTGTTGTATAACACAATCATTGTTCCACATTTAATTTATTGTATTGATGTTTGGGCAAAAGCATGTAAACCTATTACAAAGCCTATTTTTATTTTTCAGAAAAGAGCTGTAAGAATTATTGCAAGAAAACATTATTGTCATCCATCAAGTACATTATTTTTTCAATTGAAATTACTGAAGTTCTATGATTTGGTAGATTACAATATTTTAATAACAATGTATAAAGCTCAGAACAACGCAGTCGAGGGAAATGAGAATTGAGCGGAGCTGTGCAGGAAGGCGAGGGCCAGGCTACGCTTCCGTACAAATTACTTGAAATTGTTTAAATGTTTAAGAAACAGCTCTTCTAAAAATTGAATGTAGTAAAATTGATCAGTGTTACTTTCTTTTCCAGCTAAATGAGTAGAATCTTCTTTTCATGTATTTTCTGAAACCTATTTTCAACTACAGTATATTTAACTAAAATTCAGATTCAGATTCAAATTCAGTTTATTATTGGCATTGTCAATGAACAGGATTCACAGACTAGGAATTTGCTTCGGCATAACGGTGCATAAAATATAGAAACATAAAACATAAAAAAAATTAAAGACTTATTTGTTTAAGTAGACAGTCACTAAATAATGGAAAAAAAACAAAACAAAATGTAAATAAATATTTTGTTTACAGCTGAACAAGTGTGATTCATTTTAACTAAATTATTTTTAAATCAAAAACATAAATTATGGTGATCTGCTTCTATCTGGTGGTTATAACTGGTACTGCAGAATCTGATACAAATATTTCAGAGCTCCTGCCAAGCTTTAAAAACATCCCAGCATATTTTTTGTCTCCATAATCATACATCATGTTAGTGTCAACTCACCTGGTGACATGCCAACACAGAGTTGCTGTTTTCCTCGTGTCAGTTTCTACATGCAGCTCCACTAGGACCAATAGGTCAAGCAGGTCCTACAACTACTGTATAGAAACAAGATTTGCTCCTCGGTCCTCTGGAGACTGCAGGAGGAGGACTTTATTTATTTTTGTTCACATGAAACTCTAATTTTATGTACTCTAAAACTAGGATTGCAAAGGCCCCTTTAGACTTTTAGTTTGAATATTTTTTGGAGTGTTTTGCACACTTTTACAAGTATTTTTTTTAAATGGGGACTTTTGTTCCGCTTGGTATCAGGATTAAAAGTGGAGCCTTTTGGATGATTTTCCCTCTCATCTTTTGTTGTATTGCAGGACTGCAAGTCTCAAGAATGCAAATTCACAGTGCCCAACGGCTTCCAGACTGTCCTGCCTCTCCATGACGATGGCAATAAACCTCAGGCCTATCCAGAGGAGCAGAAGAGTTATCTTCCAAAATTTACCATTCACTATGCTCGGAGCCAAGTTCCCTTTGAGTTTACGCTGTGGGTGCTGTTGGCTTTGCTAAAATTGTTACGTAAAAGAAAAGATGGAAAAACCCTGTCAGAGCAGAAATGTTACTTTAAATGACAGCAGTTTGACAGGTTTGGATGTCTTCTCTCCAGACTTCAACATTTACTGAAAGGTCACCATCTGGATCCCAGAGTCCTGCCTCATGATCGGCATTGGCCTCATAGTTGGGGCCATCATGCACTCGGTGAAGGAGGAGCCCCCTGCAGTGCTCACCTCCAACGTCTTCCTCCTCTTCATGCTCCCACCCATCATACTGGAAAACGGCTACTTCATGCCCACCAGGCCATTTTCCGAGCATGTGGGAATGGTGCTGTGGTACTCCGTGGTGGGAACGTTGTAGAACAGCGTTGGCATTGGGCTCTCCCTTGTCGCCATCTGCCAGTTTGAAGTGTTTGGGGTTCAGGACATAAATATGCAGGTCAGTTATTTTTTATTAAATGTACAGGTAATCCCAGACTTACGAGCGCATCGACATACGAGGTTCCGGACTTACGAGCTCACTAACGAACAGTAAATTTGTAAAGAACATACAGAAAAGACAGCACTTTTATGTGTTTTTAGATGAAAGTGTGTTAGCTAACCGTTTGGAAACAAGTTTCTGAGCATGTTTATGAACTAGTATGAACGTTTGTGATGAAAAACGAATGTTCGTAGTAGCGCTAGCATACATTTTCCGACTTGCGACCGAAAATCTGGACTTAGGAGCAACACGTGTTTCGGGTTCCGACATACGAGATTTCGTGTTACGAGATAGTCGTAGGAACGGAACTAGCTCGTAAGTCGGGGATTACCTGCACATAAAATGGTCATTACAGTCTTGAACCTTTATGATCGTATGGTAAATGGATTGTACTTATATAGCACCTTTCAGTCTGATCGAGACACTTAAATGTCTTTACACAACTATCTGTGCCTCATTTACCCATTCATACTAGATCTATACAGTACATAGAATAATCAGCGCTTTATCACATTCATGCACCAATGGGACACACGTTGGGAGGCAATGAGGGGTTCAGTGTCTTGCCCAGGGACATTTTAGCATGTGAGTGCTGGTGGAATTGAACCCCCAACTCTCGCATTGGAGGACGACTGCTCTAACCACTCATCCGCAGCCGCTTCATGTATGTATGTGTAAACAAGAATTTAAATGAACGTTTTCCTCACAGGAGAACTTGCTCTTTGCCTCCATCGTCTCTGCTGTGGACCCTGTGGCAGCCCTGAAGCTGGAGTCGATGAGCAGATTTATATAGTCATCTTTGGAGAGGGACTTTTCAACGACGCCATCAATGTGGTGAGCTGGAGGGGCGCAGTGTTTTTTTGGGTTAGTCTTCACTCAAAAACTATAGTTAATCCAATAGTTTGGATTCCCATGTGACCTCACAACAAACTAACGGCCTTGCAAGATGAACTTCCAGCAGAAAAATAAAAATCACCAGTACTTTTGCCAGCAGCTGTTCAAAGAAGACCAACTTTAAATGTGCATTGAAATACAGGATGTTCCTGGATTTATGAGAAAGTTTTTTTTTTTAAACATCTCATCTGAAACAGAGACAGAGGCAGCACAAAATTCAGCCCAGTATGTACTGGTTAATTGGTTTGTACTTGATAAGTTCCAGGTTTATACCCAATACATATCCTTTACTTACCAAGTAAGTTCCAGGTATGTACGGTATCTGGTATGTGCCCAAATAAGTTCCAGGTGTAAGGTAGTCCCCGATTTACGAGCGCTCTGATCTACGAGGTTCCGGACTTACGAGCTGGCGAATTTTTTGAAAAAACGCAAAAAATACAGAGTTTTTCTGTGTTTTTTCACCACAGTTCGTTAGCTAAACATGTGGACACACGTTTCCGATCATTTTTATGCACTCGTAAGCAGTTTTTCGATGAAAAACGAGTGTTTGTAGTCGCGCTAGCAAAACCGTTCCAATTTACGAGCGAAATTCCGGACTTACGAGACACGTGGCGGCCGTTCCAAATTACGAGATTTCCGGTTTACGAGCGCCTCGTTGTAACGGAACTCGCTCGTAAATCGGGGACTACCTGTACCCTGTAATTACCAAGTACATTATACGTACATTATATACGTAACAATCGTATGTACCATAAACTCATATTTGTGCTGCTGTTGTTTGGTGCATTGTTTTGTACTCTGCTGGTGAAGATTCTCGTCATCCAAGGCATGATAAATTTCAAAAACGTTCAATACAAAAACAACTGGACTTTATTTGTAACAGAAGACGTTTTGCTCTTCATCCGAGGAGCTTTATAATTCAAAGAGCAGAGAGTGGGGTTTAGGTTTTAAAGGCTGAGATAAAATACACACATACATAGATTGACAAATCACACCGGAGTTTCTTAAGGTCTTTGTTAGTCTAATTCACATATGAGGCCCCTCTGTTCCCATCAAGTGTGAAAACTGGCTGGGAATCAGTCCTAAAGCTGCATTATACGTATGTGAAAGTTGGAATCTGAGACCTCCCCCTCTGTTAAGAGAAGGTTTTTCTCTCAACATAAACAGCTCTCTTCTCCCCCTTCTCAAACCATCTGTGTTCACGGTCCAAAATGTGCACATTCTGGTCCTCAAATGAGTGTCCCTTGTCTGTGAGGTGGAGGTGAACAACTGAGTTTTGTACAGAGGAGGTGGTCCTCCTGTGTTGAGCCATGCGTCTGTGAAGAGGCTGTTTAGTTTCCCCAATGTAGAGGCCTGGACAGTCTGGATTGTTTTGTACTACAAAGTAGTAGTACTTAGTGTATTCTTAGTTTAGTGTATTCTTAGTTTAGTGTATTTCTTAGTTTAGTGTATTTCTTAGTTCATATCTTAGATCTTATTACCGTTTTTCTTTACCATTTGTATTTTTGTTGCATGTAAATGGAACCGTGTGTACATAGTTTCGTAGTTTCGTTCCACCTCATGTAGCACATGTGATGTGAATGACAATAAAGACACCTTGACATTAACCCTTGACCTTTATGTTCCCTGGTGCCCTTTACATCCTGTAGGTGCCCCTCCAGTACACTGTAAGTGCCCAGTGCATACCCAGTACTTAGTTTGATTGCTGACTGAACATTTGCACAAACAGCTTTTTCCCCACAACATACTGTGGCCAAGATGGTGTAGTGGCAAGGGAACTGGACTTGGGATCTGGAGGACCCTGGTTCGAACCCCAGTCACGGCATAGTTTTGTGGTGTGTTTGAGCAGCACACCTAATCACAACTGCTCCCCGGCGCACTCTCTATAGCTGCCCGCTGCCACCTGGTGGTGATTGGGTTAAATGCAGAGTCAAATTTCGTCTTGTGTGGAAACATGCATAGATGACAAAAATATGACATTATTATTATTATTATTATGGTAATGGAGTATTTTTCTAGTGATATTTTTGTTGTTTTATGTCACTATAGTCTTCTGTACACAGTGAACAGGCGCATTTGCTTCTGTGCAGGTTTACTATAGCTTGCTTGCTTTCATGGTCGACATGCCCGTGGTTGAGTCTGTCAATGTGTTTCTGGGGGTGGCCCAGTTCTTCGTGTTGGGGATTGGTGGTACCCTTTTTGGCTTCCTGTTTCGCTCTCTCAACATGATGAGATCATAGTTTAAAACTTCACTGGCAATGTGCTTTAATTAATGCTAGGGCTTTAATTAATCATTTTCATTAGCCAAGTGTCTTTCCAACTCCTACTCTGCAGGCTTTCTGGTGCTGAACCAGATCATCATCAACCCCTTCCAGACAATACAGTTCAGTTTAAAGGACCAGTTTGGCCTGGCCTATGGAGGCCTGCGAGGGGCAGTCTGCTTTGCTTTGGTCTTCACTTTACCGGAAAGCACCAACAGAAGGAACCTGTTTGTCACAGCTTCAGTAATCATACTGTTGCTGTTTAGGTGGGTAGCACATTCAGGCCTTCTTCAACGTTTTTACCAAAATGTAGCCACTGTAGGACAAGTACATTTCTAATGAACATTTGTTATTGGTTATGGAATTAAAATCACTCTGAAGGACAGTTTTTAGGCTCCCTGGGAAGGTCTATGATTGGGTGCTGGAGAAGAGAGTCAGAATGAGAAAGGAATCTCAAATTCAGAATTGATAAACTGCTGTTTACTGTATCCTGTTCATGGACTAGCTTTTCCAAGCAAGGATATCTGAGGAAGTGTGGGAGCTTGAAAGGTTAAGTTTTCTGAACCCTGTTGTCCATTCTTTGTGCTATTTTAGACTATTGTAAAATTTCCTCGTAGAAATACACTTAGCTTTCTTTAAATCCTTCAGATACACTGTTTTATTTTAAATCTGCTTCACTGCTTTTGGCTCACGCTACTTAATCTTTTAGCAATACTTTTGCTATTTTTTAGCTTTTGACCAGCCTTATATTACTTTTAGGTCCTAGCTAGCCTTTCACTACTGCTACTTCCCACGATTAGCCAGCCAGTACTTAATTTGAACCGGATCCTACCAGAACAAGATCTGGGAACTCTCTTATTTTGACAGGATGTAACTGTTTTCTTGGATCCAGTAACTCAGGTTTACTAATAATAAAGTTATGAACAAATATGACTGCCTTGAATGAATAAAACTTATAGTGGATATGTAATCTGAAAATAATTACATAAACACTCATTTTAAACACAACAGCCACTTACGACTTTTTAATGTTGCATGCAAGCTGCACCTTCAAGTAGCAAGTACCTCTACTGTACCTTTAAAAAAATGTTGCCCTTAAAAGAGTGGTGGGTGCCAAGCTAACCAGGCAGTCCTACGCGGGCAGGAGCCCACAGGCAGCGGCCATGAACAGACAGAGGAGGCGCCTGAAGGTTTCATATGTGAAGTCGGACAGTGAATTCAGCAAAGAGTCAGGCATTAAAAAGGAGAGGGGTTTGTGGTGTTTTCCAGGAAATTATCTGGTTTAAAGCAGCAAGGTATGACGGTGTGTTCCCATTAAAGAACACGGAGTTGTGTCTCGTTTCTCTGCAGTACGTCAACAGTTTTAACTGAGTTTCTACAGAAGCAGAAAAGACACCATCAGAATTTTCTCTAGGGAAGTTATCTTTGGATAACACTCATTTTGTCTTGATAATCATATTTGTAGTCACATGTTGTGAAGGTGGGCCATAATGACATTTCCTGTGTGTTTGTTTGCTTGGCTATTAGCAAAATGTGCCATGAACCAGTGGGCAGATTTTAATGAAACTCAGAGAAAATAGCTATTAGATGTCACCACTGCTGACCTTAATCAACACAAAAATGGCTACAACTCGATCAAGTTTACATATACTGAGCTAAAACTTGGTGTGGTAGTGGCTGAGAGTCATCCCAAACACATACTTCAAGTGCCAACAGATTAAAGGACAACACCCACCGTGACAGTAACAATTCACCATATTGGACAATTACTGTAGTAGAATATGATGTCTATTTTCATTTTTGCATTTGGGCCAGGCGAGTGTAAAAAACAAAACAAAAAAAACAACGTAGTCCCGGAAACATCCGGAAACCCGGCCGAAGATTGCCGAAGTCCGGAGTGACGTAAATACAGGCTCCACTCAGAAGGCAGGAGTGAGTTCGCGATGGAGGCTTATGACAGTGAGAGCCGCGGATCCGCACTCAGAATATGATAGACATCAGTGTGCGACCGCAGGATTAATCAACAGGCAGATTTATTAACAAGGGAATATTAAAAATGTTTAGTTTTTTTTTCCCTCTCTCTCTGAGCAACGGAGGTGGTGCTGCTGTCTGTGCGTGCACGCTGACGTGCAGCCAGCTGTACATTTATTACTGAGGAACTATTAAAAATGACACGACAACTTGTACACGTCTGACGTCTGTCCCACAATAAATACGTTGCGGTCCAGTTCAGCTCAGCTCCACGCCTCTTTTGGAGCCACGCTGTGGCTTTATTTCTGAACAAGTTTATTTGAGCGGGACCTACCCGCATTCACCTGTTGTCTTATGAATGACCCGAGGAGGATTAAAGCCGGACTGGTCTGTGTGGGAATAGCGCGGGTTTGACTTATGAAAGGGGTAAAAAGCCGAGCCGGCTTCATGAGGAAATTAATGAATTTGTCGCGAGCGAGCAAATTAAACTCGCGTCCTACGTGGATGCGCAATCTCTAAATATTTCCTGGTGCAACTGTGGATTCAGGACCAGCGCTCTTTTTTATTTGTTTTTTAGAACTTTTTAATAAGATATAACACCGCTGCAATAATGAAGCTACGTTGATGCATGCTTGTTATAACTCTGCATGCATTCAAAGCGAATACTTCAGTGACGTCAATGCCCATATATGGAGAGGGGCAGATTTTCCCGGAGCTGCTGCTAAAAACTGCTAAAAAACATGAAATAACACATTTAGCGTTATTTCTCTACAATATAAATAAACGCTCCTGTTTTATTATTTAATTAACTACTAAATATTAATGGCGATGCAATTTGAAAACATGGTGGGTCATGTCCTAGATCTCGCTATAATGCATACTATGCATTATAGCATTATAGTATAATGCAACAGACCAACTAGCACCAGGCTCACCTCATCACCAGACGAGGAGCACCTCAAAGTGACCGCAGCAGAAGTGAGAGGCAGTCTCAGAAGGATCAACCCTCATAAAGCTACGGGTCCAGACAACATCCCAGGGAAAGTTCTGAAGGAATGTGCGGACCAGCTCTGTGAGGTGCTGGCTGACATCTTCACCACCTCACTTGCACTGGAGTCAGTTCCCACCTGCCTGAAGACCGCCACCATCATCCCAGTCCCAAAAAGCTCCACAGTGACTGGTCTGAATGACTACAGACCGGTGGCTCTCACCCCGATAGTCGCTAAATGTTTTGAGAAACTGGTCATGTCCCACATCAAGACAGCCGTCAACATCAATGAGGACCCTCATCAATATGCATACCGTGAGAACCGATCAACAGAGGACGCCATCTCCTCCGTGGTCCACACTGCTCTCACCCACCTGGATCAGAAGGACTCATACGTGCGTCTGCTCTTTGTGGACTTCACATCTGCCTTCAACACCATGATCCCCCAAACTCTGATAGACAAACTATCCACACTTGGACTAAGCCCCTCTATTTGTAACTGGGTCTTAGACTTCTTAACAGACAGACCACAGTCCGTGAAGATCCACAACTTCTCCTCCTCCACCATCACCCTCAGCACTGGCTCTCCTCAGGGATGTGTGCTGAGCCCTCTTCTGTTCACTCTGCTCACATATGATTGTACAGCCACACATCCAGGCTGTCATATTGTTAAGTTTGCAGATGATACAGCTGTGGTGGGATGCATCACAGATAATGATGAATCCAGCTACAGACAGGAGGTGGAACATCTGGAGAGCTGGTGCAAAGAGAACAACCTTCACATGAATGTGAAGAAGACGAAGGAGATGATTGTGGACTTCAGAAGGAACAAACACACCCACACCCCACTGTATATAGGTGGATCTGCGGTGGAGGTGGTCTCCAGCTACAAATACCTGGGTGTACACATGAATGATAACCTCAGCTGGAGCAACAACACCACCAGCCTGATCAAGAAAGGTCATCAGAGACTCTACTTCCTCAGACGGCTGAGACGAGCCGGTCTGAGAAGCCCAGTCCTCACCTCGTTCTACAGGTGTGCAGTGGAGAGCGTCCTGTGCTCCAGCATCAACGTGTGGCATGGAGGCTGCACAGTTGCAGAGAGAAAAGCTCTGCAGAGAGTGGTGAAGGCTGCACAGAAGTCTGTGGGAGTCAGTCTCCCCACCATCACAGACATTTACACCTCCAGATGCAGAAAAAGAGCCACCTGCATCATGAAAGACCTCACTCACCCAGCACACTCACTCTTTGCACCACTCCCCTCGGGACGGAGGTTGAGGAGCATCAAATGTAGAACCACTAGACTGAGAAACAGCTTCTACCCTGAGGCTGTCAGACTCATGAATAAATAAATAATAAGAATAAACACTGCAAAATGTCACATCATACTGATACTGATCTGTTTCTTGTTGCTGCGTTCATCTGTGACTATCTGCGTTCATCTGTGACCATCTGCTCATGTTCGTGCTGCTGTTTATAATGATGTTTTTCTACTACATTAGGGCTTAGTGTATTACTAGCTGATGTGATGTCTCTCTTAGTTAATCCTAGATGTTATTATTGTATTTCTCTTGCATTTGTTGTTGGATGTAACTGGGACCCTGTGTACATAATCTCGTTTTCAACACATGTACTACATGCGGTGCAAATGACAATAAATTCTCTCTGACTCTGACTCTGACTCTGATACTATGGTGTGTAAAATTAAAGTTTTAACCACAAAAGCTAAACCTCTGTTCCTTCTGGTCATTAAGCAGAAAATATATTTGCTTATGCATGATATTGGCAAAGTATCGGTATCGGCCGATATTAGCAATAAAGGTAAATGTTGGACATCGACCATTCTATCAAAATAACTCATCAATATAAAAGGCTTCTGTTTTAAGTAAATTCTTAATTTAAAAAAACTGCCAACTACTGTATATCTATTAATGCACTACTACTTAAACACTTTTCACTTGTCACTTGTGCACAGGTTGAGTTTAGATTTGTGAACATTTACAAATTTGCGCTGTTTGAGTTTTGTCATTGTGTTAGAGAGTAAATGTTATCAATAAATTTGACATTAAACATAATCCAAGTTGAAGTGTTACATCATTTTCAGCCCCCTTTTTGTCATCTGCATTTGGTAGCAGGCCAAACTGACAAAGACCATGCAGAATAATGTAGTATTTTAATTCCACAGCAGAGATAGGTATGTAGTCTCTGTAAGTAGGTGTAGGGGGAAAATAAATAAATAA
Organism: Garcialebias charrua; assembly: GCA_038048925.1. NCBI lineage: Eukaryota > Metazoa > Chordata > Actinopteri > Cyprinodontiformes > Rivulidae > Garcialebias > Garcialebias charrua. Next base: position 78,166 of record JBBPBX010003497.1, read on the forward strand.
AACGGTATCGATATCGGTTATGGGCCAAATAAGTTTTAACATATCGGATATCGGCCAAAAATCTAATATCGTGCATACCTAGTTTGTTTTAACTCCATTCCTTCTCATCCCAAGATTATTTAAGACCAAAGCTCTGATCACTATGCACTCATTTTAAGAATGTTAGGCTTTTAATCTTAATATTTGTTTTTCTCTAGAAAACAGAAAATTTAAGAAACAAAAAAAGTCATTATTTAAAAGCAACGCCCAGGTTAAATGTATTCTTCTACATCTCATTCAGCAACGCGTCTATTAGAGGCTGAAACTGCGTAATCTGTAGTCCTGAACGAGTGCAGCACGTAAATGCACAAACTGTTCGTACTAAATCTGATTTAACTGCAGCTAATGAAGCTGTTTTCCATCAAGGAAAGTGCCATCCTGACTGCGTACTTGTTTAATGCAGACAGTAATGATAAAACTTCACAGTTTATTTCTGCAAGACTTTGTTCTTTCTGCTCTTGTCTCCTTGTCAGAGATGAGAAGGAGGCGTCTTGTCCAAAGAAGATGCTTCTGGCTACAGACATAAAGAAAATGCACAACATCCTGTCTAAGACCATGTACAAGATCCAGCACAGGGTAACAATCATGATTACCATTTCAAACTAAAAGTGTGCTTTATATTTATTGAGTAACCAAATTCTCCCAGAAAGCAATAAATGGATTTACAGCTGAATAACTGCTGGAGTCAAACCAACTCAGAATGGCAACCAAGGCTAACTGACAAGAAAGTTAATTCTCAATACAAGGCTAACTGAGTTTAGCAAACACAAAAATGACTGTATCTTATGGGATTTTACAGATAGTGAGCTAAAATCTGATGTGGTAGTTGCTGATAGACTTCTATATCATACACTTGCTAACAGATTGCCTGAGATCTTTAAAACATGCAAAGTATCAGGGCAATTAGCATTCTTTGAAGGTATACTAGCTTTATTTTGGAAGACATAAATGATTATGGAATGTGTTTATTTAGTTTAACCTAAAGATATGCAGCAAATTTAGATGATGAAATGAAATATTTTAGTCAAATTATATACACAAAAAAGTCAAGGCATTTGTTTGAGATGCATGTCAAAAACACAATTTAGGCTAAATTTTAGGTTGGAATTATATAATTGTTATTTATTTATTTATTTAATATCATAAAGTGTTTGTCCTTGTAATGCTTCTTTCTTAAACCTATATTTCATCTTGTGGATATAGAAAGAGCAAAGCTCCCGATTGTGTCAAATGTAATATTTATGTCCATGTCTGAAGTCGAGCAATGGCTTGAAAAAAAAGGAAAAAAGGAAGGAAACATAAAATCAGAGCCCAGAGCGAAAAGTAGTTATATAGTGATGGAAATTTCAGATGATCTATAGCTGAAACATTTTGTGAGGTCTAACTCTGATTGTTTTCCTTTGTACCCCTCTAATTTTATTGTTAAGATTTTTGGAATGCAGGTCTGATACCAAGGGGGGCCCTCAGCAAGATTTATACACTGTTCAGTTTGTATCATGAGACCAGTTTGGACTCTTTTAGACTGAAATGGGAAACAGACTCTGAGGAATCCATAACAGACTCAGTCTGGAGAAAGATCATTAAGAACATTTAATCATTTTCAATCTGCCTGATACATGCTAATTCAGTTCAAGGTATGGCGCAGGTTGCACTGGTCCAAAGGCAAGCTGTCCAAGATCAAAGCCGACCTGTACCCTGCATGTAATTGTTGCAAACAAACTCCAGCTACACTCCTGCATACATTCTGGACCTGTCCAAAACTGCAGACCTTTTGGCAATCTATTTTTGACACCTTCTCTGGGATATGTGACAAAACTGTACACCCATCAACATTAATCTCATTGTTCAGGGTGGTCCCTGTGGATACGTCCTTCAGCAAATACAAGAAGGATGGGATTGCTTTTGGCCTTCTTCTGGCCAGGAGACTTTTGTGCAATTGGAAGGCCCCACACACCCCAGCATAGATCCATTGGATAAGAGAGATGATGTATCTATGGTGGCCCCAAGGTGTAAATGAACAACATTTTAAAAAACAGAATTACATTTGGAAAAACACAACAAAAACAACAAAAACACAACAACATTTGAAAAAACGAAATTACATTTGAAAAAACGAAATTACATTTGAAAAAACGGAATTACATTAAGCCAAAGCGGAAGTGGCCGGAATCACGTTAGAAAAAAACGGAATTACATTTGGAAAAACACAACAAAAACACAACAACATTTGAAAAAACGAAATTACATTAGAAAAAAACAGAATTACATTTGAAAAAACAAAATAACATTTGGAAAAACCGTAAATTAATCCCATTTTTCGAAATGTTATTTTGTTTTTTCAAATGTAATTCTGTTTTTTCTAATGTAATTTCGTTTTTCCAAATGTTATTTTGTTTTTTCATATGTAATTCTGTTTTTTTCTAATGTAATTTCGTTTTTTCAAATGTTGTGTTTTTGTTGTGTTTTTCCAAATGTAATTCCGTTTTTTTCTAATGTGATTTGGGCCACTTCCGCTTCAGCCACATCCGGTTTAGCTTAATGTAATTTGTTTATTTCTAATGTGATTCCGGCCACTTCTGCTTTGGCTTAATGTAATTCCGTTTTTTCAAATGTCATTTCGTTTTTTCAAATGTCATTTCGTTTTTCAAATGTCATTTCGTTTTTTCAAATGTTGTTGTGTTTTTGTTGTGTTTTTCCAAATGTAATTCCGTTTTTTTAAATGTTGTTCATTTACACCTTGGGGCCACCGTATGTATCATATCCATCTGGAAAAAATCTGATACAGTATACCCTGAAGCCATCATACCATTGTGTCATCATAGTTCAGTCCTTCCAGCCGCGGGCTCAGGTCTGTCATGGAGGCTGTCTCCATGATCCTCCATCTGCCTGCATGGACCGAACTCTACGGACCTGTTCAGTTCCGCAGGGAAATCTGGGATGTTCTCTGTCTGCCGGACCGGTTCTGAAGGGCAGTCTGTGAGGGCAGCTGCTGTGGTCATTATTACCATCAAGCTGCTGATGGTACCTATAAGACCTGCTAACTAGACCTGCTAACTAGACCTGATAACGCTGCCAACAAGATCCTCCATCTGCCTGCTCAGACCGAACTCTGCGGACCCGTTCAGTTCTGTGGGGGAACCTTGGATGTTCTCTGTCTGCCAGACCTGGTCCTGGAGGGCAGTGTGAGAAGTAGCTGCTGCAGTCCTTATTATCATCAAGCTGCTTACGGGACCTGCTAACAAGACCTGCTAATACTGCTACAAGACCACGCTGCTGACCAAACCACACCGCAATCAGTACCATGGTGCCAACGGGACCATGTTGCTAAGAGAAACCTCAATGTCATCAGAATCAAGTGCCAATAGGACCATGCTGCTGTGGATTTATTTCTTTTTCACTTTTGGTGCCTTGTTTTTGTATTTTTGATGTGTGCTTTGAATAAATCCTAGTTTATGTTAGTTTAGTTTATGTTAGTGCTCGCATTAAGCGTGTGAACTATAGCCGAACTAAACCTATGAGAATCCTGCTGCTGTTGTTCAGTGTAACTATTAGTGACTAGTGTACTGTATATCTTAGACTTTTTAGCGTACCGTTGGGCGTTCATTTAGCGTATATCTTAGTTAATATCTTAGATCCTTGTTTATGTTTTCCTTTTGCAATTTATATTTTTGCTATTGTTGGATGTAGCTGGGACCTTGTGCACACAATTTCGTTCCACCTCATGTACCACATGGGATGTGAATGTCAATAAAGAACCATGAATCCTTGAAGGGTTCTGTTAAAAGTTTATGGGACATTTGGCAGCCCTTTATGTTGTATGTGGAAAACTTGTCAATGTGTGTGTGACTGATACGGTATGGGAGGGGAGGGGAGGAGTGGGAGATTTTTTTTCTGTGTGTTCTCTTTTTTTTGTTTG
>JBBPBX010003498.1:4898-47004 GCA_038048925.1 Garcialebias charrua
TTGAGCAGCCAGCCCTCAGAGAGGCACTGCAGAGTTCAGATAAAAAACACTCAGTTCATATGCAGTAGGTCCCTCTGTAGAGATCTGTGCACACTCGGGGGGGTGGGGGGTCCAGACTCTTGAAATGATGACAGAAACTGCAAAGTCAGTGGAATTCCTCAGGAGCAGGTTTGGGAGGGGGGTGAGAGCATCAGGTTTACAAAACTTCTCAGGTGTGTTGAGATAAGACGGCCTGTCAAGGCCAGTCAGGGAGCCGAATGTCAGATAAACATGATTGTTTTGGGAACAGGCAGAACTTTAATGACATCTACCTTAAGTCTGTGACGGTCCACTCGCTTCTGAAATGTCCAAATTAAAATGACCATACCAATGGAACGTGCCTGAGAAAATCCCAGAGATCTAATCCATTCAGCCAAAAGTCTGGGTTTTTGAGACATGAACCAAGCCATCATGTAAGGCAGGCAGCCTGACCAGGTCCAGATTTGCTGCCGACGTCTTTCTTTTGTGTTGATAGACCAGGAAATCCACAAAGCAGGAACCAGTTATCATAAATCCAATTAAATATGCGTCCTTAAAGATGACAACAGAGATAGACACGTCATCAAGTCTTCCAAGTCGATGAGATATCCAGCTGTGTGCATGCCAACAGGGCAAATCAGCTCGCCTACAGCCTGTCTTCTTGTTGAAGAAATGTTATCAGTTGTGTTGCGGGACCAACTGACCAAATTGAAGTCCATAGTTATGATTCAGAAGATTTTGTAGAAGAGAGGCTCTCAGACAGTTTCACAGACTAGACGAAGCAAAAGCAAAGTGGAGACTGAGAGGATATGTCCGCCCTTGAGAAGAGCAAGTGTTGAATGTATAAATACAACTTGAATGAATTTTGATTATGAAGCCAAAAGGAATTGAAGAGATCCAGCTGATCTGATTACATGTATTCTGTCTTGCTGTCCTACTCAGACCCCGAGGACTTACTGTGCAGCCAACACAGAAGACCTGGAGACTGTCATTGAGCACATCCAGAACGCCTATGAAGCTGCTCCCGTCATGGCTGCTGGCGTGTCCATGGGAGGGTAAAGACTTTTTTCAGTAGATGCTAATAATAATTTTCAAAAAGTGCTACATTTTACAGTTACCAGACATAAAAATCAACTCCACGAGTATCTTGTTAGTGTCAGCGTGTCCCAGCAGTACAGTGTGATTTTTCATTGCGCAACACTAATCCCCTGAAGTGAGGGATTGGTTTGAAATGGATTCCCCGCTCGCCCCTTCAGCTGTCCCTCTCTCCATATTCAGGATGATGCTGGCCAACTACTTGGGCCGCAAGGGCCGGGAAACCTGTCTAAGAGGGGTCATAGTCTTCTCAGCAGGCTGGGATGTCTTCGAGTGCTCCGCATCGCTGGAAAAACCTCTGGACCGTTTTCTTTTCAACTCCTACCTCACCAGCTGCCTACAAGCCTCCGTGCACAGGTCAGCTAGGGCCACTTGGGATTAACAAATCCACCTACACGCTGGCAGAACACGGCTCACAAACAGATTTTTCATATCATTATTTTTAAATGCTCAGTATACTATTTTGATGTTATGTACGTCTCAGCTCACAGCAGTCAGTGACAGTATCGATTTTCTCCCCTGCAGACACAGGCCGGTGCTCGAACAGTGTTATGACATTGATCATGTCATGAAGGTAGGGATTGTTTTCATTGACTGACAATATTATCTCAAAAAGTAGACTGAATTAATGTATTATTTCACGGGTCCCCGCAGGCAAAGACCATACGAGAGTTTGATGAAAGGTTCACCTCCATAATGTTCGGTTATCCCACGAACGACGACTATTACCGGGACGCTAGTCCTGTTCACAAGCTGGAGTCTGTGCAGGTGCCAATGCTGTGTCTGAACGCCGCTGATGACGTCTTTTCTCCTTCTCACGGTGGGTTCCTGCTCTCAGAAAGTTCATCAAAGTCAAAAAGCCAAAGTCAACTTTATTGTCAAAACTGCAATATGTACAGGACATACACAGGATTGAAATTGCATTTCTCTCAGTCCCTTCGGTGCAACAGTAACCATTTAAACACTAAAACATTTAATAAACATAAGCATAAAATGAAATAATAAAAGTGTAATACTGTCCTGAGTTTTTGCATAGTAGTATAAAAGTATAAAAAGTATATCTATAAAATAAAATGAAAGTTCTGGCATTGACATTTGTAATAGAGTGACAAAGCAGCGTATGAAGTTTATGTACACAGTATATGTATGAGGTAGTTTATATTGGTATAGAGGTAAAGTGGCATATGCAATAAGGCTAATAAAACTAATATATATATCAGCAGTAGTGTAGATATAAAAAGTAGTGTAAATGTAAACAGTAGTAATAAATGTAAACAGTAGTAATAAATGTAAACAGTATTAATAAATGTAAACAGTAGTAATAATGTAAACAGTAGTAATAAATGTAAACAGTAGTAATAAATGTAAACAGTAGTAATAAATGTAAACAGTAAATGTAAACAGTAGTATGACTATAGGCAGTAATGTAATACAAACATTAGTGCAAATATGGAAACATCTACTATAACAACAATTTCCTTTTCTGGACAAGACATCCCCCTCTCTGTGAGCAACAGAACTTACAGAACTTCTGACTTTACTGCAAAACTTTCCCTCCGTTTGCAGCAAGCAGTGGTTGAAAGAGCAGTGTTGACTTCTGGGAAGTGAACTGATGGCTTCTGGGTAACAGTTATTTACAGTAGATTGGGGAAAGAGTGAAGGCTTAATGAAAGAAAACTACAAAATGGCAGCACATTTTTTGGGGGGTGAAATATTTTGTACATATACTTAAACAAAACTGTGATAGAGCGAGTTTGTGACAAATGAACCGTGAAGTACCCTGATGCTCAATAATCCAGGTAGAAAATTTTAAAAAAGCCAAGTCTGGTCCTCTGGACATTCAAAAAACAAAGCAAAAAAAAAAAAAACGAAACGTTTCGTCTTTCGTCCGAAAGACTTCCTCAGTCTGAGATGCTGTATCAGCTCAGTCTTATAAATAGCACCCTCTCACAGTGGATCAACCAGTTGGCTGAACCTTGAAGTAGCGATTGAGATTCTTTGGATTCATTCATAAACACTTTTCTCATTGAAATCTGCTTAAGGAAACTTTTGTTTTTACTTACTTACTTTTCTGCTATGTTTAGCTATTAGTTAGCCTTTGGCTGCTTTTACCTAACATTAGCTCTTTTTGGATTTTAGCTGGCATTCTGTTTATTTTAGTTTAAAAACTCAGTTTCAGCTTCATCAACAAAGTTAGTCAGCATCCAAACTGCATTTTCATAGAAAATGTAATTTCTCTATACGTACAGTAGTTTGCGTTTTCATTTTGCTGCATTTAGAGATACTTTCTGAGGTTGAGCAGAATATTTAGGCCATAGAATTTGGATCCTTTAACTGTTTTATTGACCAAAATGGTGCATTACATCATCATAAAGATATTTGGAAAATGTACTGCGCACAGTAAATTGATGTGTTCCAAATGCTCTAAGAAAGAACGTTTTAGAGGGAATTAAATGACTGCATTCAGTGTTAAGTGTGAAATATGTTCCCATACCAGTGCTAACAACATAATCCAGCATTGTTCTCCTCAATGTGCTTACAGTAATAACAATCGGGAGTTAATCATCTTAGCATTGTGCAGCAGCCTTGATCTGCTGCACCAGACTTTTTTCTTTTTCCCTGATGCAGTCACTGACCATTATGAGGCAAAAGCACAAATAAAACAGGATTCTTATTTTTGTTTGCAGCCATTCCGGTGGAGGCAGTGAAGCAGAATCCTCACCTGGCCTTGCTTATTACCTGTCACGGTGGTCACATTGGTTTCCTGGAGGGCCTGTGGCCGCGACAGAGCACTTACATGGACCGAGTCTTCAAGCAGTATGCAAAGGCAGTCATCGAACAAGGCGGTGGACTCAATGACCTCTCTTTATAAAAGAACTTCACAAAGTGTTCCTTTATTATTCATTTATTCCTTAATGTACTTCCTCTTTCTGTCTTCCTTGTCTTTCATCTTTACCATCCATCTTTTTGCACTCATTTTTCCTTTCATTTCTACTTCCATTCCTGTTTTTCTACCTTCCTACCATTGTCCTTTACTTTAACCTATTTAATACTTTCCAACATCCATTCTTTTTTTTTTCTTCACAATACCAAATCTCATTCACCAGCTTTTCTTCCTTGAAGTGACTCTTTTTTTAATTATCTTTGCCTTGCATACATCTGTCCCGCTGCACCATCTGCCACTTGAAACAAAAAAACTTTCTTACTCGTTTAAAGGACATATTTCTAAATGTTATGTTCTGCATTTATTTAGTTATTCCATAGATTTACCATGTCAGTCATCATGTTCTTAATAAGTGCAGCTGCTCATGTTAGTGCTGAAAAGATGAATCTGTACTACAATATTTACCCTATTTTCCAGCGTATAAGTCACAGTATTCTGCATAGATTTGTCAGTCCTGCAACTTATACGCCGAAGCGACTTCCACATTCATAACGCAATTTATGACAGACGCTTTAAATTTCTAAGAACTGCAACAGCGAGTTTGCTCGCTTCCCTCAGCTGGTGCAGGTGGAGGAACGCCGGAGAGCTAGCAGCTTCAGCTGCAATGATGGATGGATGGATGCATATATGGATGGATGGATGGGTGGCGCCGCGCCACCCAGGCAGAATGAAGCTGTTTCGACCATTAAACAAACGCATGATGGGTCAGAGGTGACGCATAATAAATGCGACTTATACATGTTTTTTTTCCTCTTCATGATGCTTTTTTTGACTGATGCGACTTATACACTGGAGCGACTTATACGCCGGAAAATACGGTAGTTATTTTGGTAATCAACGATTACCCTGTGCAATCTTTTTTTTTTTTTTAGTACTGTAAATTAGAATCTATTCACATTTTATTAATGCGACGTCCACCTATACAAGTAGGATTTTAGCCCTCAGGGAGTTTTTTTTTTTTTCATCCATCTTCCTTTGCAACAGTTCATTTCTCTCCTCTCTCATTTACCCTGCTGTCACAAAGTGTTGCATTTTATTTTATTTTTATATCTCTATGAATTATACTTGTGCGCTTTCTGTCAGAGAGTTAGAACAACTGATTCTGTTTGCTCTTAAAAACTATGAAGCTACTATCGATAGGATAGTATAGTAGTCTGCCTATCAGCACCTGTTAAACTCTAAAACACATGGAATTAAAACAACAGCAAGATCATCAAATTGTGACAGTGAAAGAGCAATTTCTTAGTGATTTCAAGACTCGTTGTCGGACTTGACAACTTTAAACTCACATTATATTAATTATAGAAATCCCGCATGCACTTTTATTTTCACTAATTTTATTCTCACTCAAATAGTTTTACAAATGGATGATGTGGATACATGTTTATCACTGACAAGGAATGTAAAATTGCACTATTTTAGTTGATGTTATCATGCCTCTAATTCCTTAATGCAAGACGCTAACTTCCATGGATCTATGGAAGTGCACTCTTCAGGCTGTAAGTCTGAATATGAAGCTTGATTGCCTGATTTAAATGAATAGGAGAAGACGGAGTGCGTGCATTAGCTGTCCAAAGCTGTGCACGCTGCTTTATATGATGAATAGGCTGTATTTTTAGTGGAAAGCTGATTTCCTGTCGGTTATATATATATTTTTTGCTCGTTTCTGCCAACAATGATCAACGGGCTGGCTACCACAATTGAGTTGGCATGATAGAACCGAGCACAATTCAGAGTTTCATTAATAAACTGCATGAGAAACTTCAACTTCCCGTTTCTGTGGTAATGTAGTGTTCCGATAAAGTTTCCATTGGGGTCTCATCATCGACATCATGTCCTGAACCGTAACATGACTTTGATACCTGTAGCACAGAGGACATGCTTGTTTTCTCCATGTTCAGCGGCGTTTTACTTTGAAAGTTCCGTAAAAAATTTTTTGACAGTTTCACCTGTGCAGCAATAAAATTTTAAGTGTAAAACCTGTCTACAGTGTAGTATGTTGACGTCATCACTATGAGTGTTATATGATGTGTTTATTAAATTAATAAACAAAGGCTACGTCTGTTCGTCTCATGTTTCCAGTGCTTACAATGCATTTTTTTCCAACATAATAAATGACTTTGATTTTTTTTATGTCTTTCTTTAGGGAAAAAAGTGAAGTTCAGTTTTGTATCCAAATACCAATTTGCATTTACAGGTAGTCCTCGACTTACGACGGTCTCGAGTTACGGTGTTTCGCGGTTACGACGCATCTCCCATTAAAAAATATATATATTTTGACATTTAATTTTGAAAAGACGAGTTACGCAGTTTCCGGGTTTATGGCGTAAACGTAGCGGCGGAGGAATAGTGCACTGTACTCTCTAAAAAAAGCTAAGTCTGATCCTCTGGACATTCAAAAAACAAAACTGTTCTGTGAATGCGGTTTTACGCTTTACACGAATACGGAGGATGGACTGAGCTGGACAGCGGTTTTACGTCGTAAACGAATGGAGAATACTGAGGAGGGACGGAGGAAATGGCTTCATCAGCATACCAGTAGGAAATTGTCTCTTTTTTCCTTTCATTATGGCTCCCAAATGTACGTGTTTTTTTGATAATTATGTAGGGTACTGTGTTAGGATAGGCTAAGTGCTTGGTAAAATACAGTACTGTACGTATAAGGTGCAGTATGTACGTATGTTCCGACTTACGTCGAAATTCGGTACAGGTAGTCCCCGATTTACGAGCGCTCTGATCTACGAGGTTCCAGACTTGCGAGCTGGCGAATTTTTGGAAAAAACGAAAAAAATACTGAGTTTTCATGTGTTTTTTCACCACAGTTAGTTAGCTAAGCATATGGACACACGTTTCCGATCATTTTTATGCACTCATAAGCAGTTTTTGGATGAAAATAGAGTGTTTGTAGTCGCGCTAGCGAAAACCGTTCCAATTTACGAGCGAAATTCCGGATTTACGAGAGAAATGGCGGCCGTTCCGAAATTACGAGATTTCCGGTTTACGAGCGCCTCGTTGTAACGGATCTCGCTCGTAAATCGGGGACTACCTGTATACGACGCCACGTAGGAACGGATCTCCATCGTAAAGGGCGAGGCAGACCTCTGTGTTGTTGCCAGCGCCGCTCGACGCACGCGTGCTGCGCGCAGGCTGTTCACAGCAGAGCTCTGCTTGAGCAGCTGCGCGCGGAGCGTTTACCTACAGGACAAACTGAGGTCGCTGATTGGTCATTTGCTGACACGCCTACTGAAATGATTGACAGGTCTGAGTGGTGAGAAAAGCCACAGGCTGCGCAGCGTTTTTCTGTGTTTATATGTTAATAAAAAGTTAAAATAAATAAAATAAAAACAGGGAACGCTGCAGCCCACAGCCCACCAGGAAATATTTAGAACCTGGCGTATCCACGTTGGACATGACTTTAGTTCACTTGTGACAAGTTCATTCATTCCTCCTCATCGGAGGAGGAAGTGAATGGTGACCGCTTCAAGCGATCACTTGACTTTTGGCAAAAAACAAAACAAAAGAAAAGTCCGATCAGCGATGAAGAAGGGATATTTAATACATTTGTGTCTCATACAAAACAGTCCGCCACCGGGCAGTTTATTCTGAGACAACGCGCGCGCGTGAGCGGTCGTAAAATTTGAGCTTTGCGCGTTCAAAGGCTTGTCCCGCTGCGCTCACACGGCGTGGCACGGCGCTCGTACCGACGCGGAGCTATGCCTCGCCCTAGAGTCGAGGACTACCTGTATTTTTTTTTTGTGTGTGTGTGTGTGTGTCAAAGAGGGCACTTTCAAACTTTTGTTCTGTGAACAAGGTATTTGACAGAATTATTTGATGTGGCCTGATTGGCTGATCCGGCATCACATTTGGTTTTAGGTCCCTGGAATTGTTTCAAACTGCACTCGATGGCTTACAGTGAGTGACGCAGAAAGGATCCCATCAGAGCTAAATGTAATCCCAGCACCTATCCGCCAACAACGCCCTCCTTTCCCTCCACAATGAGCCCATTAACAGAACTTTGGTTTTGGCTTGAGGGTCAGGAAGGTTCAAAATAATTTGATAGCGATGAGGATTTTTTTTTCTGACTGATTTATTTTAAATGCCAGAAAACCTTTATTTTTATTTTTATAAATAATAAACCTTCAAAGACGTGCACTTCATAGTAATGTACGGTGGATGCGCGTTTCAACTTTTGAACGCTGCTAACTTTTTGCAGCGTGCTGTTCTCTTTTTGCGGCGTGTTTGCACCCCTCGGCCACCGTAATGTACTGAAAAAACATTTAAATAATGGAATTACACACAATTTGAGAGTGATATTTTCTAAAATAAAATAAAAACAGGGGGGTGGAGTAGTGATGCAGAGGTTAGAGAAGATGGACCTGTGATCGGAAGGGCGCTGGTTCAACTCCCTGTACTGACAAATGTGGGTGGGAGAGGTGAAGCACCCACACCTGTCTCCACCCTAATTTGTCCCACTCTGGGCCCTTGAGCAAGACTCTTAAATCTGCTGCCCCGGGCGCCCCAGATGGCAGCTCTCTGCTCCACACAGAGGGCTGTGGTAGCTCAGTGGTCTGGTTGTCTCAGGAAGGGCAGCTGCCAAGTCTTCATGTGACAGTTTACTGTGGCGACTCCTGAAGAAGGGAGAAGCTGAAAGATGTATACTTTTCTAAAATAGTGAATTAAAATATAAAATTCATCCACAAAATATAAATTAAATCATACTGCAAAATGCCCACCGATGGCAAAAACACTTAATTTTTTAATTTGTCTTCTCAGTTGAAGGCGGACTTATTGTAGTCTCCATGCCCAAAGACTTTTGCTTTTCCTACTTACAACTTCTGATCCGCTCAAGATCATTAAACAAAATGTCATAGTCGTTTGCATCACATACAACTAATGTACAGTATAGAGTGACGCTTTCATCTCATCCGCTCCAAGGTCAAGTTGCAAATCAAGGTCAAATTTTACACAAGGTCTTTGCTTCTGCGGGCCATTGTTGTAGATTGCTGTATTTCTGTTTAATAGATAATGTGGTACACTTGTCAACTCACATTTGGCAACTGGAACTTGTGACCTCTAAAAATCTTTCAGGGTCAACTTGTTAAGGGCTTTTTGCGCAATCGTTTTTTTTCAGAATATCTCCAAAGAGCAAATATGAGTCACATAAATCAGTGTTAGGCACTTGTTATCTGCTTCTCTCTCTTTTTCTGTCCTGACAAGAGCCGGCTGAAAATAGTCTGTGTCATACTGAGGCAGATGAAAGGTCCTCACAGTGCTGTCGGAGAAGATCCCAGCCTTCGTTTAGAAGCTGTTGCTCTTCGAGGTTTTAAGTGGGGTCATTTTGGTGTGGACTTGTTCCTGTTTAAAGTGCTTTATAAATAAAATGGTATGGTATGGTATTGTGGATGGATGCATTTTGTCAGATGGTTTGAGAGAAAAAAAGCAACGTGGTGCCATAGAAATATCCGAGGACGTGGGGTTTGCTTTTTAATGGAAGAATCCCAGTTCGAATAGGGGGCCTAAGAATGTGGAAGTTTTGCTAATCACAAACTAAACATCTCACACATTTAAAAACCTTCTTTCAGCTTCAAGTTATCCAACTTCAAACTATCATAAAAATAAAATGCACCCCAGAATTTTAATGTCAGAGCTTTTTAAGCTCTGACATTAAAATTCTGAGATTTCTGCTGATTCAAGAAGAAAAACTAAAAGTGTTTTTATTTGTTAGAATCTGTTGATCTGATATTTTGATTCGGACTTAAGTTGGACCACGTCTGCTGAGATTATCTGAGCTTTTTCTGAATACACTTTTAACTTTCTAATTATAGTATTTGTTTATGTTTATTAAATATTTGCAGCTCATTGTGTGATTTTTATTTAATTTGTTTTTTGCTTCATCAGCCACAGCCCTTCTAATAATTTTATAGCGATGTAGGAACACTTCCAGAACAACCTACCTCTAAAAGCCTTCTTCTTCAGCTTGACAGCTTCTTTCTGTTTTCTAAGCAAACACCAGGCATTTTCAGATTGGAGCGGATGAACATAATTTTATTACGGACTTTAAAATGCTTTTTTTTTTTTAAACACTCATTATTATTATTATTTATTTATTTTCAAAAGTAAGATTTGCTTTAAAAAAGTGAACTTCCACAAAGGCGCTAAAAGTTTGGACATTTTGAATACAAAAGTCAAGTTGGCACCAAAAATTAAAATAAAAAATAAATAAAAAATACATGCATGTTATGTTAATTGGTAACTCTAAATTGTGCCCAGGTGAAAATACTCATCTTTTTTGTTTCTAAGTGGGCTTGTGATGGACATGCCACCTTTTGGGCGTTCCTCGTCTCTTGCTTAAGTATCAGATAATAATAATAATGTCACCACTGCACGTTTCCATACAATGGCAAAATTAGTCTTTGCATTTAACCCATCCACCACCAGATGGTGCAATGGTCGGCTATTGGGGGCATTTGGGGGATGGGGTGTGCTGTCCAGAGACACCACAGGGTATGCAGTGGCCGGGGATTGGCCTGGGACTTTCGGGTAACAAGCCGGCTGCACTGCCTCTACACAATTTTGGCCCCCAAAAGATCCAGCATTAAGAAAGAAAAGGGATGAATGGAAGTCATTTAGGCCTATCACGATAACAAATTTTTCTGGGCGATTAAGTTTCTCAGAAATTATTGCAATAAACAATAATATTTTTTGAAATTTGACAATAATTAGAAATTGTTGTCAAATTCAAGAAGAAATGTTGGTTAATTTTGTGTGTAGTACCTTTTTTGACCACTGGATCGGAGTATAAGACTGTCTGACCCGAAGGATGAATAGTGAGGGAACGAGCAGCGTGTCTCTTTAAGAAAAATTGGAGGGAGGCCTCTTGACATGACATGGGCTGTCACTCCATGTTTTTTGGTTCTCAAAATGGCAGACGCTCGGTGTGGTTTGAGCTCTTTAGCATAGCATTTTTCACACAAAGAATTTAATTTAAAAAATCCATAAACAAGTTCTCAGTTTCTTTTTGCAGAGAAAAACAACTTTTTACATGAAGGCACGGGTTTCAACCATGAAATTTAGAGTTTTGACAAGACAGAGGTTTTTCCCGAGGTCGGCCTGTTAGCTTAGCTTTTCAGTTTAGCTGCTTTGAACAATCCAAAAACTCGATTTTGGATTGTTAAAGTGGATTTTAAAGAGAAAAGAGAAAGGGAGAGGTCAGTGAAGAGCACCGGAGTTGAGCCTTTTGTCATCCAGTGTCTTCAGTAGAAAGAGACACACAAAAAAACGATAAAGCCGATAAACGAAAATGAGGTTGACAATTTTCATTTATCATGCGATTAGTTGATTTATTGTTTATCGCGACAGGCCTAAAGTCAAGTTTGCATAATCTTTCACTTCCACTGAGTGTTTCCCCTTTGATTATCCAACTATTGTGTACTTGTTTACACATTATCATGCAAAAAAGTGAAGCAGTAGAAAATAAATAAAAAAAACGATTTAGAACTTAATTTTAATACATTCATAAAATTTCAAGAACAATAGCCGGACTACTTTTATATTATTCACAGCCAGTGACCACAATGGTAAACATGAGGTAGATAAAACAGGCACCAAGGCTACCATGGAGCTGCACGAACACATCAAATACATCTCAGTGAAGATTGTGAAAGCAAGTTGCATAATAAGTATTACATTTTCAGAAAGACAAAAAAAAAAACATTTTGTGAACCAACAGAGAATGACACTGATTTTATATTTGGACTATTTCTGAGGGAGCAATTGTTTCACCTTTATTAATCAGTAACTTGGATAGTGCAAGTTCACATTTCCTCTCCTCAGTGACATTCAGTGGATGTAAAATAATAAAATAATCTGTTTGGGATCTTGTGCAAAGCCTTTGTCAGTGTTTCTGAGTAAGGAGTTCCTCTCCTCTGCATGCAATCTAACGTCACACTTCGAAATGATTATATCTTCAAATCGTTTGTCCGATAAATAAGAAACAAATCCCTTATGGGCTTGACTTTCATTTTAAAAGGAATTCAATCTTAAGAACATAAAGGGATATAGGCATTTAAAGATATACTGTATAGGTAGATTTTTTTTTCTTGCCTTTGCAACATAAAATGGAGAAAGACACAACCAAAATGTACTGGTAAAAGTTACGCACGACAAAAAAATACACCCTTAACCATCAGTTTAGGGGATGCTAAAATATATTATTAATGTAAACAAACTTTAAACAGTACAGCAGTCCAATATCCCAATAAGTCCCACTTCATTCAGAAAAAAATTACTGTTATTTCCCTCACATTTTTCATTCTCATTGGTCTGAAACAGGTTATTTGTGACTGTTAACATCATTTAAGGCATATTATTTTTACAACCCTGTGGAGAAACACACACGCACACACGCACACACAAATACTTTCAAGTATGTAACTGGTCTGGCAAGCTGCTTTTGACAGTGTGTCACATTTTTCTTTTGATTTCTCTTTCTTTCAGTCTGGGGTAGTTTAAGGTAATGGCAGCTGAGATAGTCAAAGCACAATCAGCCTCAGAACATCAAAACATGAGCTGACGGCCTGCAGGCACAGTGAGATAGCGAGATAAGTGGCAGTGACGGAGCTTGATTGTGACATTTTATCTGCTGATTGTGCAGCAGAGAGGTCAGCAAATGTCTAAATGTAAAAACACATTTAAATATAGGTCTGCGTTGCTCTGATTGGCACTAAAGGGACAGTTCAGATCTTTTAAAGTGTAATCATTAGCTTACCTGTTGTAAATAGCTCTTTGAACATTTGCAGATTAAAAAAAAATACAGTATAGACCAGGGGTCTGCAACCTACGGCTCTGGAGCCACATGTGGCTCTTTGGTTCCTAAGCAGCGGCTCTTTCAAGGTTTGACCAAAACGGACAAACCACTGCCAGTTTTAACAGTTTAATTTGCAAATTTGTGAATACTAGTACTAATACAAGGAGTAAAACATACTTTAACTTTATGCTTTATTTCTTTAAAGTAGGATACTTAATTTTTCCACAATAAAAAAAATAACCCTAGACCTGCATAGTTCATTGTTTAAATTTCCATCCTTCCATCTATCCATCCATTATCTTTTACCCGCTTCTTCCTTTTTGGGTCACGGGGGTCACTAGTGCCCAAATTCAGCTATCACTGTTTGAGCAGGATCCTGCCGGAACAGGATCTGGGAACTCTCTTATTTTGGCAGGGTGCATTCTGGTAACTCTCAGTTTGTACTAATGATTAGCCTGGCCCTCGCCTTCCTACGCAGCTCCGCTCAATTCTCATTTCCCTTCACTGCACAGTCTGGGACTTCTCCCATAGACAACGATTTCTCCGGCTGATTTTTGACCGGACCAATCAGAGAACAGAAGGGGCGGAGTTTTTGGCCCCTAACCCACGCCCCCACCTGTCCCAGCGCGCAGCCAGCGAGCAGCCGCATGTTCTCATTCAAAGCGATGCAAAGCGATGCAGGACTGTTTTATATGTGACACAAATGTATTAATTTCCCCTTCTTAATCCCTTATCTGGAGTTTTCTTTTGTTTTTTTGGCCAAAAGTCAAGTGATCGCTCCCTCCTCCTCCTCCTCCTCTCCCTCCGCTATGAGGAAATGCCTCAGGTTGTCACGAGAGAATTAAACTAGGGTTTTACGTTGCTGCCCGAGTCCCATCAGATTTTCTGGTCTTCTGGTGTGCTGGACCAGCGATCCATGGTTTTATTTTATTTTTTTAGAACGTTTTATTGACATATAAACACAGAATATGCAGCGGCAGGCTGCAGCGAGAGAAAATGCTGCAGGAGGCGGAGCACATGTCAAATTCAGCAGACCACGGGGGAGCAGCCATATATGGCTCTGAGGGGAGGGAGCAGAATGCTTTTCCCTGTTCAAAATTTTTCTAAGATCCAATGGTTTTGTTCCTCAACAGAGGCCACGCCTCCAGCAAGAATCGGTTCTCTATGGAGAAAGTCCAGACCCTAGTACGAAGCGAAGTGAAGGACAAGGGTCTGGTTTTAACCAGGCTAACTAATGATAAAATTATAAACAAATGTGACTGCCTTGAATGGATAAAAACTTATAATGGATATGTAAACTGAAATTTGTGCCACCATTGTTTAAATTTTCATATTTAATAGGTAGAAACTATAAAAATAAAACTTTCTTTACAATAATCCTGTATTTTCCTTTGCCTTAAAATGTAAAAATATAATTGAATGCTTAAAATCATTAATATATATATTTTTTCTTGTCAAACCTACTGGCCTGAAAAGCCCCCTTCAAGAAACTTCAAGTGGTCCATGGGCCACTAGTAGATCATCACACCGTAGTCGGGGTAAGTTGTGTGGCTCTGGACATTTTAATTTAGTGAGCGAAGGGGCAGAAATGGCCTCTGGTATAGACCTATTGTTGAGCTAAGAGCTACGTACTCTGAGAAAGGCCAAGACCAAACCATTCTGTCTCGCCGTTAGCTCCTCAGTCTGGCCAGAATTAAACTGAGGCTGCTCAAAGAACTATCTACAGCAGGTAAGATAATAACTGTCCACGGAATCTCATTTAAAAATCCAGACTGTCCCTTTAAGGCACAAGTTTTAGAAAATATTGCGCGTCTGTGTCCAAGCAATGATTTTTAAACAACAAACAGACTTTACATCCAAACCATAATACTACATTAAAGACTTCCATTCTTTAAAAAGTTACAACTCTAAACAGCTCATCCTCAGCTAAGAAGACGCAGTCGTTTGGAAACTCAAGAAACTCTCACACGGTTCCTCAAGAGAAAGATTATCAACGGCACAAATGTTTTGGAGGCACAATCGAAAGGTCTAAATGTGCTAGATTAAATAGTTGCTACTTACTGAAATGAATTTGATAGTTTATCAGAGGGAATGGACTATAAGCCATCCTCTGTGTTAAAATAATTTGGTGTGGTGAGTGAATGAGCTTCATGGAGTTTTAGAGGCAGAGTAGGAAAGCAGAAGCAGAAGACGAGGTGCAGCTGAGTCTTTGGTGCCATCGTAAGTTAGTGCCAAACATAAACTGTGAGCAGGGAGAAAAAAAAAACGTAACGCCTTTAAGCTACTTATCCCTTAAATCTTTTTTTTTTTAAATGTTTTATGAGAAACCCTGAGATAAACGTGTGTTCAGTTTTGGACACACTGGATTCAAAGTTCGTGGACACACAAAATCCTCCAACAGTCCTGTTAGCAATCGGAGGGGCACCCATTTTTGCAAAGTTTGACAACAAAACAAATAAAGCTCAAACTCAGCTGTGCTTTCCCCCCCACAGAAGTCTATTTTTTTTTTTTTTTGGTAGAACAAGCTCGATAGGACACGTCAAGTGGCAAGCGAGAGTCGAAAGAACCAACTCCAAGTGAGGCTTTAGGGTGCTGCTGCAGTGGTAAACTGGGAGCATCAACCAGCCTCAGAAGGATTTGTCATTGCTGGATTGGTCAGAATCAGATCTAGCTAAATCTGATTGTGTTTATTCCCCCCAGCAGAACTGGTTCAAATGTGTCGACCAGTCAAAAAGTAGAGGGGTCGATCCTCGCTGCAGTTGGCCGTCTGAAACTCGTCCCGAAGGCGGAACTGCCACTCGTCCTCCAGCTCCAGTCGGACGATGGTCTGACGCAGGGAACTTCGGTCCTGACAGATCACGCAGAGGGTGGCACCTGTGTGGGAAGAGCCGGGGTCAACGCTGGACCTAATGTGGCAGTTTTTGGTTTAACATAAAAACTGCATACACGTGCATCACCTTTGAGAAAGAGGAACCGCTTGAGGAGTCCAGAGACAACGAAGGAGTCACAGAGGTAAAGCAGAAGGCCACTGAACACCAAACCCTGGTGGTTAAGGTTGGTGGAGTGTGGACGAGAGTTGATGTAGCACACAGAAATCTGCGACAAAAGACGACACTTTATCCACGCCACGTCAGCAGGCTAATGAGAACGTGAAGTGCTTTTTTAAAATTAAATGTGGGAAAATGAGCACTTCTCTGTGGGAAGATTTTGGATTCCCATGAACGAGCATATTTATTGTATACGTTGTCTGATAAAAAAATAAAAGAAAATAACGTTTCTACCTGTCACACAGAGTATGCTGACACAAACATGATCTTATGTAAATTGTTGGTGTTTATATTCTACATATGTGCATGCAAGAACAAAATGTTCTTAGAAACGCAGAAAGCAAATACTGTGACTTTAGACTTATTTATTGTATTTAACATTAATCACTTTGACTAGGGATGCACAATATTATCGGCATGTTATCGACAATATTAGCAATAAAGTTAAATATCGGACATTCCCTCAAAATAACTCATATAAAAGGTTTTTGTTTTAAGTTAATTTTTAATTTAAGAAACTGTCAAGTATATCTGCTAAAACACTACTTCTTATGCACTTTTCACTTGTTGCTTGTGAACAGGTTGTGTTTAGATTTGTGAAAATTTACAAATTTGCACTGTTCAAGTGTTATTGTGTTAGAGAGAGTAAATGTCATGAATAGATGTGACATCAAACATAATCCAAGTTGAAGTGTTGCATCATTTTCAGCCCCCGTTTTTGACATCTGCATTTGGTAGCAGGCCAAACTGTCAAAGACCATGCAGAATAATGTACTATTTTAATTCCACAGCAGAGAAAGCTATGTAGTCTCTGTAAGTAGGTCTAGGGAAAAACAAATGTCGGTAATGGTATCGGTTATCGACAAAATAAGTTTTAACAAGTAAACAAGTAAAAACTTTTTTTTAAGTTAGTCTCTGTTGCTATTTATATCTATATTTTTATTTTATGTTTTCCTGTCCACTGTGCTTTTTGTTTCTATTGTACAGCACTTTGGTTGGCCTTGTTGCTGTTTTAAGTGCTCTATAAATAAATTGGTATGGTAACATATGGGCATATCGGATCTTCTTCTTCTTCTTCTTCTTTTGGCTTTTCCCTTTTCAGGGGTCGCCACAGCGAGTCATCCTCTTCCACCTCACTCTGTCCTCTGCATCCTCTGTCCTCACTCCAACTACCTTCATGTCCTCTCTAACTGCATCCATATATCTCCTCTTTGGCCTCCCTCTGTGTCTTTTTCCTGGCAGCTGCATTTCTAACATCCTTCTACCAATATACCCACTGTCCCTCCTCTGGACATGTCCAAACCATCTCAGTCTGGCCTCCCTAACTTTATCTCCCAGTTGTTCAACATGTGCTGTACCTCTGATGATCTCATTCCTGATCTTATCCATCCTTGTCACTCCTAAGGAGAACCTCAGCATCTTCATTTCCACCACTTCCAGTTCTTTTTCCTGTATTTTTGTCAATGACACCGTCTCCAGACCATACAATATAGCTGGTCTCACCACTGTCCATCCTATATCCTATATTGATATCCGATACGGGCATATCGGATATCGGCCAAAAATCCAATATTGTGCATCCTAACTTTTACAGTATAATTTTACAATGGGTGTTTGTATCCACAATGAGCATTGTAATGTTTTTTATATTGCAAGCTTAGGTAAAACGAATGGAGCTCAGTGTGTGGGAGATCTTACCTCTGGGCTAAGGTCGAGGTAGCTGTCGATGGACAGAACTGGGTTGTTTCTGTTCTGAACAGCCTTTGGAAACAGTTTGTGGCTGCAGCTCTGAAGGAAACTTTCCAACAGAAACTGGGCTGGAGCATCTAGGAGGGTCTGCTCGCTGTCTGGGGCGCAAACATGCTGCGATGGGCTGATTGGAGCCTGGTTTTCTATTTCCTGAAAAGTCAAGGAAGTAGGGCAGTGTTATGTTTAGGCTTTTTTTAAAAAGGTACGTTGGTTTCCTTACGTAATAAAGTTGTATGTAGTGTGACTATGACACCCACCACAAGTTTAGGTTTGACCACAAAGTCTTTGTTTCCTCCAACTGGAATGTGTTTTTTCATCAGGCAGAAGTTGTTGAAGCGGCACAGCAGCAATCCACTGCTATTTACCCTCAGATTAAAGTCCACCTCCTCACAGCCATACCTACACAAGACAACTAATATTAAAGAACACTACACACATCTCTAACTCACTGGCAGACAGTGTTGTCTATGAACGTACCGATTAAGATCATACTGAACATTCTGTGTCAGGTCCACATTAAGCAGGACGAAGTCGTGGAGGTGACATCGACTGAAGGGGTTTCCAGGAGACTTGCGCCCAAGGCTGCTGCACCACTTACGAATACCACACATTGCATACAGGGAGATCTTTGGTGTGTTTTCCATGTGCTGCAGCACCGTTTTCAGAGACACGTTGGAGATTGTTGAGCTTCCATCTGATGTATCACTAAAACCATTGATTAAACAGAGAAAATGGTTTACTAGTAGTACTAGTTGAAAAGTTTCTATACCGAAAAGTGATATTCTATTGTACAGTTATCAATAGTTAATACATTGACATCAGTCAAAGAGCTGAAGTCTTCGTCCAGGCTATAGGCTCATGGCTAGTCAAATGAGTGCCAGGTTTGTATTGCGTTTCAGACTTTTAAAACTCTTTCTCTAAAACAACAAACCGGTGTGGAAAAAAAAAAACAACTCTACATTTGCTCGTGAAACCTCGTAAGCCAAGGCTTCTAAATGTTTGAGTCTGCCAGGAGTGAAGTAAACATTTGCACCTGCTGATCTTGTGGACAGATTTACATTCACGGCCTCAGCACAATTGTCATATACTGTACAGTATAGTACATGACATATTTTTCATTCATTCATTCATTCAACCTTTATTTATACAGGCTAGCCTCGTTGAGCCACGGGGACTCATTTACAATATGCCGCAATGATGTAATATATAATATCTATAATAATATATGATATCTATTTCAGAGGGTGTTCATGCATTTGCGTAGTAACATGAATAGCTCTTTCAAAAAAACATTTTCGCAAAATGGCCGCACATACCAGTCTGTCTTTATCTTTATTTTGTCTGTTCATAAATCAAGGATGAAGTCAAAAACTCCCTGCACTGAACTGGGTGATCAGAAATGAAGCGGGCAGAACCAAAAATGACATAAAGCAGAACTCAGTTGGGTTGAATTAGAGCACAATACGTTAAATGTGTGTCAGACCTCTCCCTTGTGGATTACCACAGTTTAGCGACCCTCTTTGCGGTTAACTTTTTTTTTAAACTAACTATGAAGATGCTGTGAATCATCAGTAATATTCCCTTGGTAATGAAGTTTGCTGTAGTCTAATTCTACGACTAGCGGTTGCACACTATTGTCATCAGTTCATCACATAATTGGGTGACTGTTTTGTCTCTGTTACTACCTCACTCTGTAGCACAGAGGGGCACCAGGGGTGGGCTGGCTTCAACCCCCATTGTCACCTTGGTCTATGCAGAAGTCACACAGAGGTGGCCTGAAAAATCTCAGTCTCGAATGGACGTGTCTTGCTAAAGAGTCTAGTGTTGGGTGAAAAAATAAAAACAGCAACAAACTACAAAATGTTGTCTTACCAAAGTGCTAATGTAAAGCTAGCTTATGTTAGCTTAGCTAATGTGGCAATTTTTCATACTGATATGTTATTTTTTGAGAAAAAGTTTGTTTTACAAGCCAGAAAAACATGAAAAAATAAAACGAGCAATCATGCTCTATGACTAATATCACAACTGATAAGGTATTAACTATTGATAACAATTTGACAAAATATAATTTCAAACATGACCAGACAATCCCTTTAGGGTCATATCAGCTCCCTCCCTACCTCCCATCTGTAGACTGGTGGATGTTCCACAGCACGCAGGAGTCGTCCATCATGACAATAAAAGGCCATACATCCTGTCTCTTGATACCTTGCTCCTCCAGTCGGTTTCTCTCCAGCTCCAAGTTGTGGTATGACAGCTCTTTGATCATGAAGCGGGCAGCTCCTTAAACAGAAGATTTGTCTTTTTTTTCTCTCTTTTAAATGTTTTGACCCCTACAGTGTCTTTCAGTCACTGCAAATCATTAAAAGGTTGTGTAAATCACTTTAGAACTTAAAATTATATGGTATGCATGGAAAAGAGAAATTTTAAAGAATTTTTTTTCAATTTGGACAAGGCAGGAAGTAATGCTCTTTCAAAGTCAAAGTCAAAGTCAACTTTATTGTCAAAACTGCAATATGTACAGGACATACACAGGATTGAAATTGCATTTCTCTCTGTCCCTCGGTGCAACAGTAAACATTTAAACACTAAAACATTTAATAAACATAAGCATAAAATGAAATAATAAAAGTGTAATACTGTCCTGAGTTTTTGCATAGTAGTTTTTGCATAGTAGTAGTATGAAAGTATGAAAAGTTACACCAACACTAAAACACTAAACATTTAATAAACATAAGCATAAAATGAAATAACAAAAGTGTAATACTGTCCTGAGTTTTTTGCATAGTAGTATAAAAGTGTAAAAAGTATATCTATAAAATAAAATGAAAGTTCTGGCATTGACATTTGTAATAGAGTGACAAAGCAGCATATGAAGTTTATGTACACAGTATATGTATGAGGTAGTTGATATTGGTATAGAGGTAAAGTGGCATATGCAATAAGGCTAGTAAAAAATATATATATATCAGCAGTAGTGTAGATATAAAAAGTAGTGTAAATGTAAACAGTAGTAATAAATGTAAACAGTAGTATTGAATGAAAACAGTAGTAATAAATGTAAACAGTGAATGTAAACAGTAGTATGACTATAGGCAGTAATGTAATACAAACATTAGTGCAAATATAAGAAGTAGTGCAAACTGAATGAGCACATGACCGTGAGTTGAGTGAATAACCCGTTTTGATGACACAGAGTCCAGTGTTAAAATCTTTGTGTTGTGTGGTGGTGTGTGAAAGTTTTTTGTGATTAAGGCAGTACAAGTGGGAGGGAGGGCAGAGCAGGCAGAGAGTTTAGCATCCTGACTGCCTGATGAACAGAGCTGTCATTTAGTCTGCTGGTTCGAGCCTGGAGACTCCTCAGTCTCCTCCCTGAAGGCAACAGGCTGAAGCAGCTGTGTAGTGGGTGTGTGGGATCACCTGCCATGCAGAGGGCTTTCCGAGTGAGGCGGTTGCTGTGTAAGTCCTGTAGTGAGGGGAAGGAGGTGCCGACAATCTTCTCAGCTGCTCTCACGATGCGCTGGAGGCTCTTGCGGCAGGATGCAGTACATGCACCAAACCACACCGTGATGCAGCTGGTCAGGACACTTTCTATGGCACCCCTGTAGAAGGTGCACATGATGGGGGTTGAAGCTCCAGCCCTTTTCAGCTTGCGGAGAAAGTAGAGGCGCTGGTGAGCCTTCTTGGCCAGTGATGCAGTGTTCCTGCTCCAGGACAGGTCCTCTGAGACGTGCACTCCCAGGAACTTGGTGCTGTCCACTCTCTCCACTGTGGTGCTGTTGATGGTCAGAGGGGCATGTTGGGCATCCCTCTTCCTGAAGTCCACAACAATCTCCTTTGTCTTCTCCACGTTGAGAGTGAGATTGTTGTGTCCGCACCACAAGGCCAGGCGGCTCACCTCGTTCCTGTAGTCCGTCTCATCGTTGTTGCTGATGAGACCCACCACTGTTGTGTCGTCCGCAAACTTGATGAAGTGGTTGGAGCTGTATGATGGTGTGCAGTCGTGTGTTAGCAGGGTGAATAGAAGGGGGCTCAGCACACATCCTTGTGGGGCTCCTGTATTCAATGTGATGGTGCTGGATGTGTTATTCCCGACCCGTACTGCCTGTGGTCTCCCGGTCAGGAAGTCTAGCAGCCAGTTACACATTGAGGTGTTCAGCCCCAGACTGTCCAGTTTAAGGATGAGCTGTTGGGGGATGATGGTGTTGAATGCCGAGCTGAAGTCGATGAACAGCATTCTGACATAGGAGTCTTTCGTGTCCAGATGTGTGAGAGCTGTGTGGAGGGCAGAGGAGATGGCATCGTCGGTTGAGCGATTAGGCCGATATGCAAATTGGAAGGGATCCAGGGAGGCAGGGAGGACAGATGTGATGCTTTTCATGACTAGCCGTTCGAAGCACTTCATCAGGATGGGGGTGAGTGCTACTGGACGATAGTCATTGAGGCAGGAGGGCGTTGCCTTCTTTGGGACAGGGATGATGGTGGTGGCTTTGAAACAGGTGGGGACGATGGCCTGACTCAGTGAGATGTTAAAGATGTCCGTGAAGACCGCTGCGAGTTCTCCTGCACAGTCCTTCAGCACACGACCAGGTATGTTGTCAGGACCAGAAGCTTTCCGGGCGTTGATCTTGATGAATGATCGCCTCACGCTGTCTGAGGACAGCGCCAGCACCTGGTCATCGGGAGAGGGGGTGAGTTTTTGTGCAGGTGTGCTGTTACATGCCTCAAACCGAGCAAAGAAGTCATTCAGTTCATTCAGCGTAGAGGTTGTGCTGTCACAGGTCTGTGGGGATGGTTTGTAGTTTGTGATGGTCTGTATTCCCTGCCACAGACTCCGTGTATCTTTGCTGTCCTTGAAGCGGTGAGCTATTTTCCTGGAATACTGCTTCTTGGCCTTCCTGATGCCCCGGGCCAGGTTGTTTCTGGCTGTCCTCAGGCCCTTTCTTTGAGACTGCACAAAAATTATGTTGTTCATGCAAGTAGGGGGAGTGGTGGCGCAGTGGTTAGAGACGGTGGGCCTGTGATTGGAAGATCGCCGGTTCAAGCCCCAGTACCAACAACATCGAAAAATGTGGGTGGAAAAAGGTGAAACACCCACACCTGCCTCCACCCTCATTCGCCCCACCCTGGACCCCTGAGCAAGGCCCTTAACCTCCACCATCTGCTCCCTAAATAGGTCTCTCTTGAAAATGAGTTCTCGTGGCTCAATGAGACTACCTGGATAAATAAAGGATAAATGAAAAAAAAGTACCATGTTTTATTCCTGAATCATAATACAGGTGGTCCCCGAGTTACAACGGAGTTCCGTTCCTACGCCCGTTCGTAACACGGATTTCGACGTAAGTCGAAAAACACATACACACTGGCCGCCCCATATACACGTACATGTACGGTACTGTACAGTTACCAAGCGCTTAGCCTATCCTAACACAGTACCCTACATAATTATCAAAAAACACATACAGTACATTTGGAGCCATAATGAAGGGAAAAAAAAGAGTTAATTTCTTACTGGTAGCTGGTGAATTCTTCCACCGTCTGTTAGCATGTTAGCTCGTGCACCTCCAAGCTCTGCAGCTTCACGCGTTCCACAGCGTTTACAGCAAGGTCTGTTAGCATGTTAGCTCGTTGCTCAGCTGTAGCCTCTCTGCCTCGTAAACCTCAGCTCCAAACAATAAGGTCTCCTGTACGTACTTTTCCACGTGTGGTCCAGCGGTCCAGAGTTTTACAGTAAGGTCTGTTAGCATATTAGCCCCTCCTAACCTCCTCTGCTCCGGTCTGCCTGTCCAAAACGAGGTCTCCTGTAAGTTTCCACTGAGTGCGTCACCTCCTTCCTGGCTACTCTCCCCCTTCCCTCCTGTAAATTTCTGCTGAGTTTCGGTACCGTATTTTTTGGTGTAAAGGCGCATAAACCGCGTAACTCAAACAATGCTTTTCAATGGAAGGGCGTTCGTAACCGCGAAACGTCGTAAGTCAAGGCCGTCATAACGGGCGTTCGTAACCGCGAAACGTCGTAAGTCAAGGCCGTCATAACCCGAGGACTACCTGTATTGGTAGAAAGCCACATCAAGAAGATCAAGGGTCAAGGCAACACTGATGCCATTTTTTTTTAAGTACAGCTAAGCTTGAACACCTATTTTAGACTGGCCACACACCTGATTGGCTGCCTTTCAAATCACCCTAGCATAGTGTTGATGTTTTCATCCCCAATGCCTCTCTCACATTGGATAAGAGGAGTCTTTACCTTTCACCTTCAACAAGCAAGTAGCATGACTGTAATAACTGATGACCAGTTGGCTAACTAGTTGCAATAAGCAGACTGAAAGTCTGAAAACACAAACAAGAGGAAGTCTGAACACCCATACTGTTTTATATTATATTGATTTATTAGATTACATCCATTTTGTTTCAGACTCAGCAAAAACATGGCAGCTGAGTTCTGTTAAGCTGTTACGCTTCTATAATTCCTCTGGATTTTAATAAAGTGATTGCATTATTTTTGTATTTTTTATATTTAATTTAGTTTTTTTAATGGATATGTAAGAATGTGTTAATAAGATGTCTGTATTTGTGTATATTTGTGTGGTTCCTTGTGGTTATTGGCCATAGAAAAAAACTGTGACTTGGTACTCACCAACTCCAGCGTTGTTAAACATGGCGGGCAGAACAAGCAGGATGTGATTGGGCCAGTACTTCCTATAGTGGTGCATCTCAAACTGTTTGACCACTAGGATGTGCAGATGAGAGGCGCCCTCCATGGTGTGGAAAAGGTTAAGCAGGCCTTGCTCTTGACGTCCTGTTGTTGGGGTGAATATCGGACTCTTCAGTAAATCAGTGTCCTGTATGGAAATGAGATGGTAAATAGTAAATGGACTGTACTTATATAGCACCTTTTTATCAAATCAAGATACTCAAAGCACTTTGCAACACAGTCTGTGCCCTTTTACCCATCCACACACACATTCATACAAAACTCTACTGTACATCTCTACAAAGATAATCAAACAAATCCTTCTATAGAGAATAATCAGTGCTTTAGATCATATTCATGTACTAATGGGACACACATTAGAAGCAATGAGGGGTTCAGTATCTTGTCCAGGCACACTTCAAATTGTGACTGGATAATAATGGAATTGAACCCCCAACTCTCCCACTGAAGGTAGACTGCTCCAACCACTCATCTGCAGCTGCCCCAAATAATCAGAACAAAAAAAAAGGTTAAATATACACCTATAAATGCATGTATCTATGTACAATACCAATTCCGATAGAGGAGGGTAAGGAACCAGAGCTTGTGTGTGAGGTTGAGTGGTACCAACAATAGCAGTAGATATATATAGTTGGGCTCCCAACTACACAAAGCTTGGGCTCTGGAACCCAACTCCTGGAGGAAAGCTGGACTCTCTCCTTATCCAGAGTTGCCAAGGGAGAGAGACGTTGGGCGGGTGTGGGGATACTCACAAGCCCTCAGCTGAATGCATTGGTGTTGGAGTTTTCCCCGGTGAATGAGGGAGTTGCCTTTCTACAGTTTTGGGCTGCAGAAAGGAAAGTTCTGACTGTTGTGTGTGCTTATGCACCAAACATCAGTTCAGATTACAGTCTTCCTAGAGTCTCTGTATGTTGTCCTTGAAAGGGTGCCATCTGGCAATTCCCTCGTTCTACTGGGTGACTTCAATGCCCATGTGGAAAGGTATGGAGCCATCTGGAAGAGGATGACTGGGAGGAATGACCTCCCTGATCTGAACCTGAATGGTGCTCACGTATTGGACTACTGTGCTAGGCATGGGTTGTCCATAATGAACACCATGTTTGAGCATAAGGTGGTGCATAAATGTACTTGGTACCAGGTCACCTTAGGTCAAAAGGAGATTATCAATTTTGTAATCATGTTATTGGATCTGCAGCCCTATGTCTTGTACACTCAGGTGAAGCGAGGGACAGAGCAGTCAACTGATCAGCACCTGGTGGTGAGTTAGATCCAGTGGTGGAGGAGGCTGCCGGACAGACCTGGTAAACCTAAATGCATAATGAGGGTGAACTGGGAACATCTGGTGGAGTCCTCCATGTATGTGGCTTTCAGCTTACACTTCCGATTGTCACATGTCCCAGGGGAAGATGGGAACATGAAAACTGAATGGGCCATGTTCAGGGCCTCTATTGCAGAAGTGGCTTCCAGGAGCTGTGGCCTGAAGATCATTGGTGCGTGTCAAGGTGGCAACCAAAGGACTCAATGATGATGGAGGCCATCCAGATGAAGAAGGAGACCTTTAGGACTTGCATATCCCAGAGGAATCCTGAAGCAGCTGACAGGTACAGGGTGGTCAGAAGGTCTTTGGCTTCTGTGGTTGTGGATGCGAAAACTTGGACATGGGATGAATTTGGGGAAGACATGGAGAAGAACTTTCTGTCTGCCTCGAGGAAGTTCTGGCAAACCAAAATAGACCCTATCCCAGGCTGTGCTGTATGTCTATGTCATTATGTGCTTGTTTGTGCGAGGTGTTTTTTAAGATTATAATTTTTTCTTCTCAGGCAAGAAGAAAGATTTTAATAGGAATTTTTTATGTGTCCAGTTTCATTACTTTTTGTCTGTCTAAGCAGATCTCGCTTGTAAATGAGTCTTCTAGGCTTTATGTGACTTATCTGTCTACATAAAGGTTGAATGAATAAGCAGCCAAAATAGGCTTTCTTTGCAAGGTGACCGGGCTCAGCTTTAGAGACTAAGTAAATAGCTCTGCTATCCAGAGGGAACTTGGAGTGGAGAAGCTGCTGTTGAAGTGGTTCAAGCATATTGGGCAGCACGGTGGCACAACTGGTAGAGCTGCTGCCTCTCAGCGAGAAGGTTGCCGGTTCAAATCCCGGTCCGGGGCCTTTCTGGGTGGAGTTTGCATGTTCTCCCCGTGCATGCGTGGGTTTCCTCCGGGTACTCCGGTTTCCTCCCACAGACCAAAAAACATGCTTGTTAGGCTGATTGGTGACTCTAAATTGACCCTAGGTGTGAGTGTGAGAGTGGATGGTTGTTTGGTGTGAGTGAGACAGGTCCCTCTTGTAAATGAGTCCCCGTGACTCAACGAGGCTAGCCTGTATAAATAAAGGTTGAATGAATGAATGAATATGATTAGGATGCCTCCTGGACACCTCCCTCTAGAGGATTTCTGGGCCTGTCCCACTGGTAGGAGGTCCCAGGGGAGACCTACTGGAGGGGTTGTGTATCTTCTCTGGCCTGAAAACACCTTGGGGTCTCTCAGTAGGAGCTGGAAAGTGTTGCTTGGGGGAGAGGGACGTCTGGGTTTCTCTCCAGGACCTGTTGCCTCCACGACCCAACTAAGCAGTAGAAGAGATGGAGTTCTGAAAAGTTGGGTCATTGTGTAAAATGTTAATAAAACCAGAATAATAAACTTGATAAACTCATCAAGAGAGCTGGCTGAGTTCTGGGAGTGGAACTGCAGTCGCTGACAGAGGTGTTGGAGCAGAGGATGCTGAGGAAACTGCTTCAGATCCTTAAAAGCACGTCACACCCCCTGTATGACACACTGGATTCTTAAAGCAGCACCTTAAGTTGTAGACTGAGACCGCCGAGATGCTCCACAGAATGTGGCTATCAAACTTTTCAACTACCCTGCTTTTCTACACATAGGACAATACAATTAATCCTGCACTACAATAAACACTTTAATGTTTCTGTCTGCACCTGACCTGTTTTAGAACTTAATTGTTGGTATTTTTATATTCTCTGTAATTGTTTATACTGTATTCTCTATTATATTTTATATCTTGTGTGACTCCTTGTGTATGTTTCTTTGTACTAAAACTCTGGCACAACAATTTCCTACAAGATCAATACATTTATATCTTAGCTTATATTAATGCAATTATTTGCAAATCTCGTAAACCAATATAAACATGTAACCAGTTCAAATTTAAAGGGGACCACAGATCCAAAATTCACTTTTTAATGTTTTTTATTGTCCTAGGGCCAAAAAAATGCACCCAGTGGTATATTTACTCTAAGTATATTTATTTTTCAGTGATATAAATGTCTCGTTTTCAAATCCTGGCGCTTGTGACATCACAAGCACCAGGACAACCCACCCCAAACTGAGTCCAGCCCCTCACCTAGCAACCCCTGGTGATGCTCCACCCACTTCAGTATAAAAGACGTCACGGTTGTTTTTCCTGAGTTCATCTCAGCACAATGGCTACTAGAGTTCGATGTTTCGTTGTTGTTAAAATGCAGTACCGCTAATAACTAATTATCTATCAACGAAAAAACTTATTTACGGGCTCTTAAATCAACCGGACGACTGCTCGCGGACCATATCCGGTCCGCGCCGGATGTGGTCCGTGAAAAAAGCGGTCCCCGCTAGAGAGAGCGTGTATAGCAGTTAGCAGCCAGTGTGTTACTCTGCAGCCTTATTGCTTGTTTTCGAAGAGTCAAACGAAGAGTTTTTAACATGGAGGGTGAACTTATGGATGTTTCTCAGCGGCCTACGCGACGCGTCAGCGCCTCATTTGCCCTGCCCAAAATGGCGTCTGCCTCTGGGTCTGACTCAGGGTCCCCTTTGGAGGGCGGAGTTAATGTAAACAGATTTTTGAAGGGCGTGGCCTTATCATAAACAGCCTGTTCAGATCGGAAGTGAGAAAAGGCACAACTAGAAAGGGGATATTTTATTATCTAAGAATTATTTTGTGCATTAAATTGAATGAACATGGTCTGGATAGCCCACAGACATACCATAAAAATTTATAAAACCAATATGTGGTCTCCTTTAAAAAATGTACAATTTTAGGTAAAATACATTTTTATTTTATGGCAGCAACACATCTCAATAGCAGATCAATGAGAGGCCTGGAAATGAAAAGAGCATTTTAGAGAGGCTGAATCTCTCAAAAATAAAGATCAACAGACGATCACCAGTCTGCAAGAAAATGCAAAAAAAAATAGTTAAAACATTTGAGTTTAAAGTTACTTAATAGAAAATTGAGGAAAGATTGAAGTCATGTACATTTCATTAGATACCATCAAAAAATGTAAAGAATCCGGGGAAACCTCTATGGGCAAATGACAAGGCCGAAAGTCAATACTGGATGTTGGTGATCTTTGGGACCTCATGGAGCACTGTAACCAAAACAAGTTTGATTCTGTTCTGGACATCACTACATGGGTTTAGGAACACTACCACAAATCATAGAAACACCGTTTGCTGTGCAATTCACAAAAGAAAGGTCAAACCTCTACAGTATTATACAAAGAAGAAGCCCTACATTTGATCACCATCCAAAAACAACACTGTCTTCTATGGGCCAAAGTTCATTTTACAAAGTAAATGGATTGATGCAAAGTGGAAACAGTTCTATTGTCAGATTAACCAAATTTTGAAATTGTTCTTGGAAACCACAGATGCATGTCAGCTGTTCTAAAGAGCAGAATGACTATATCGCTTGTTATCAGCACACAGTGCAAAATCCTGCCTTGCTGATGGTATGGAGCTCAGCTTATGCATTTGGAAAGGCACCAGTAATGCAGAAAAGTATATACATGTACAAGTTTTAGAACAACATACGCTCCCATACAGACAACATCTTTAATGTGGAAGGCCTTGCATATTTCAGCAAGACAAACTGTATTCTGCTGTCAATACAACAGGATGGCTTCATTAGAGTCCGAGTCCAACCGGTGCAACTGGTCTCCTCAGTTCCTAAACATGTACACAATGTTAAAAATAGAGAGGATGCTTCACAGTGGTAAACATGGCACTATTGCTTCCATTTTGAGATGTGTTGGTGCCATATTATTCAAAGTTGCCTTGTTTTTAATGTTTATTATGTTACATTTTGGTCTAAAATTTGTGTTGAAATTTGCAAATCCCTGCGTTTTGTTTTAACTCACATTTTGCACATTGTCCGGACTTTTTTGATATTGAGTTTGTACATATTTGAGTAATAACACTATGCCCTATCATATAAATTATTTCATTGGCAGCTACATAAACATCTTCGGTCTCTGCCTAGTCAGTGAACGTGAACAGAAAGATGCACAATCTACTAACGTACAAAACATAAAACCAACACATGCTGAGTAATCTGACCTTTGTAGAGACCAGAGGCAGACGTAAGCTCTCCAGGTGGCTGCCTTCATGGCTGAATACAAAGTGCTCCTCCTTGGCTTTAGGAATGAAAAACTGTAGTTGGACCTCTTCCCCCAGCATGGATGAGCAGAAGGTGAAAGTATGTAAGGAGCACTCCGACGGCTACAACACACACATGCAATCATTAAGCCTAGACAGACATCCCCAGGGGAGAACAAAAGCTTTCAAGCTATTAATGGGCAAAAAACATAACAGGATGGGATATGTGCATTTGTTAGTATGTAATTTAAACTTAATTAAATTTTAATTTAGATGTTTTTTATATAGGGAACTGTTTAATCTTAATTCAATTTTAATTTTATTTTAGCTGTTTTTATATAAAAGTCCAACCAAGGACTGGGTTTGCAAATTAGCCTGTGGCTAGAAAACCTTTGTACTGTACAAGACAACGGTTGCTTCGTTTTTAACATGCAACATTGTTTATTGTGCTGTCCTTGATCAAATAAACTTGAATGAATGAATAAGACAGAGTTGAAAGCCTCAGATGCCTGATGTGAGCATGAGTCTTACCTGTGTTGCAGGAACAGCCTCACAGTAGTGGTGACACTGTTCACAGTGATGAAAGGCATTAAGGGTAGCAAACCTACTGAGCCGTATGGACTTAGTCACGCATTTGACTTGAGTTTGCCTCTCTTCTTGCTTTACCTCTGTAAAAAAAAGATTAAGTAGATGCATTTAAGTCAGCATCTGAGTACTTGAAGCTCTAGCTGTTTTACGCTAATACTGTATGTTGTCTGCTTGCATATTTTTGTGACCTTTCAAGCACTTTGGCATCTTGTCAGTGTAAACAGGGCTGGCATTCCTGAACTTGGGCTCCCGGGGATTGGAGTCAAAGGGCAGCTTTCGAACATCCTCAATGTCAGGCCACTGGGAATTCACCACGGTTGTAACCTCTGAAGTTTCTGCACGTTAAAAATGGAATAAAAAGAGCAAAATGTTTTAAGCATCCCAAATATTATATATACAGGTAGTCCTCAACTTACGACGGCCTCGACTTACGACGTTTCGGGGTTACGTCACGTCATAAAAAAAAGGAAAAAAAAGAAAAATCTTATTTTATGTGTTTAAATGTTCTTGATTTTATGTGTACAGCACTTTGTTGCAGCTGTGGTTGTTTTAAATGGCTTTAAAAATAAAGTACAGTATTATTATTATTATTTTGAAGCCGATTTACGCAGTTTCCAGCAGTTTCCGGTTAGCTGCGGATGCTACAAGACTTGTTGGAGCAAGCTGGACAGACAGCCGGCTTTGGACGGACCGTGTTTCCGATCAGAGGTTGCTGCGCTCGGATACATGAACTGGAAACGCTCGGTGAATTCTGTGGAAGTCTCACAGCTCCAGGGATGAGGAGCCCGGCTGTTTTACAACAGAATACGGCAGATGGACTGAGCTGACGGCGGTTTTACGTCGTAAACAATGGATGGACGGACGGACGGACGGAGGTAGGCCACCGTACAGCAAGCTACAGTAGTTAGCCAGCTAGCTCCCTTTATGTGAATGGAGCCTGCTAGGTAGGAGGGAGACTATTTAACTTGCTCCTTCTTCTTTAAAAACTGTTAGGATAGGCTAAGTACTTGGTAACTGTGCAGTACTGTACATTTCTTTCTTTCTTTTTATTTTTTTTAGTATGTACTCCGACTTATATCGATTTTCGAGTTACGAACGGGCGTAGGAATGGAACTGCGTCGTAAGTCAAGGACTACCTGTAATATGTTTAAATAAATATTTAAAGCTTGTCACTATGAACAATGTGTAATCATCTGTCTGTTAGCAAAATATATTTTAAAACAATGAATGGCAGTGGCAATTTTAGCCTCTTTTTGGGGGTGCCCAAGCACCCATAAATTTTAACTCGACATCCCTGAAAAATTAAGAAACCATCATCAGGAAATTGTAAAGAAGCTTAGTTCTCAAAGCTTAGATATATCGAACTATTTAATAAATTTGAAATAAATGTGGAAAAAATGATGACACTCTTAAACGGGCCAGTAAAATGTATTTTAATTTTTTGCACGAGTCGGATCCTTAACGAAACCTGTCAATCAATCCAGTATACGCTCGTCAGCAACTGGCCAATCGGTGACCTCAATTTGTCCCGAAGGAGCAACACCCACTTTTCCTCTGACAATATTGTCAGGGTTTTGTATTACAAACGCTTTGCAGTCATAGGTTAATAGCTAAATTAAAGGTTAATGCTTAAAGCCAGTTGTGCTTTGCTTTGTGTTTGTTGTAACGTCTGGTTGCACAAGTTTAGTCTTTGTTTGCTATGATCCTTTAAATGTCCAATGTGTGAGTGAGCTTCTCATTTACAGCCACACCACCCTGAACACATCCAATCTCAATATGGTAGTCACAGCTAATCAACCCTAGCAAACCAAAATATGTCAAAGACAGTCCGTTTGACAGAAATTTAGCTAAAGGTTGGTGTGGAAGTAGCTGAGAGTAGTCCTCACCACATCACACACTAATG
This sequence comes from Garcialebias charrua, assembly GCA_038048925.1. Lineage (NCBI taxonomy): Eukaryota > Metazoa > Chordata > Actinopteri > Cyprinodontiformes > Rivulidae > Garcialebias > Garcialebias charrua. The sequence goes on from JBBPBX010003498.1 coordinate 37,177, forward strand.
AAATTACTTTGTTTAAAACTTTGGAAAATGATGCAGTAGGAAGTTTGCATTACGTTAATTTTCACAGTGCCCTGAGATGACTTCTGTTGTGACTTGGTGCTATATAAATAATCTGAATTGAATTGTTTCCCAAAAAGCTAGAGTATGAGCAGAGAAGAAAGAAAGTATTAGAACAAATGAAAAAAAAAAAAATTTTTTTGTCAGAAATGTCTTCAAAAACTTTTCAAACAGGTGGTTTGTTTACCATTACTGTATCACAGTGACCTTCTGTGCTGGTAGTGATGAGGGGATATGTTTACCGAATTTAAAAATGATTCTGGTGCAAATTTATTGCAAAAAAACCTGTATTGATTTGAAAATTTAGGATGGCGTGATGGTTAAAATTTTCATTTAAGCGCCGCTGCACAAAAAAGTAGCCATTTAAAAAATATATATACATCATACTCAACAAACATTAGTGTTTTACAAATAAGATCCAATAATCCTCACCTTCCTCACCGACTTCTTCCTCATCATACACATCAACCTCCAGCAGTCTTATGAGCATTCGAAACAGGATGCGCAGAAACTGCAGGTAGGCTCCAGTTTTTCCCACCTAGCAAAAAGTAATATAAAACTACAGTATTTGCAGCACTACAAGAACATTCACATAAAAATAAAAAAAATTACAGCTTCAAATTAAAAAAGATAGTCCATTGTCTTTCTTTTCTACAGCATAAACCCTAAACATGAAATAATACGAATATATATTAACCAATTAAAATTCTACAATTGATTAATTTAATTGTAAAATCACGTTAATTTACATTTAGTTTATTGTTAATGTTCTTTATGTTGTAAAAACAGTATCTGGCTTCATATATTAATGTTATTATATGTATTATTACTGTATTATTTTATACAACATATTCGCAGTACTTTTTATGTGCTCTGACTAAAACTGTGATACTTCCTCTATTTTTTAGTGCAGGGAGCATGCATGTGTTTTTGTACCTGTGGGGGTCCGCTGAGCAGCAGGCGTCGTGGATGCGGCTCAGGTGTGGCTTCATAGTCAGCGTGATGCTGCCTGGCAACAGTCCACTGGCGGTAGTACGTGCTCTGCTCTGCCCCCTGCAGGTTGTGAGTGATTGGGGGTCTGAGCGGACTGCTCCAGGCCACATCCGCGTGAGCCAGCAGAGAGAACGAGCTCAGTTGACTCCCTGACTCGCCTGCCAGCAGGTTGTACGCCGCCCGTGACAAGATGACCGTCCGAGGGGACACCCTAGAGGACTTGGACGCTCGGGCACACTGCGTGGACTGGCTGGGCCTCTGGGTGGAGGAGGAGGAGGTGGAAGGGGAAGACGACGAGGAGCTGGAGTAAAGAGACGGAGCGGGGTTGGAGACTTTAGGAGGGTTGGAGGGGAGCTGGCTTCCCGGAGAGTCGCACTCCTGCTTGATTCCTTCGGTTACTATGCCGATATCCGAGGGCATGGAAGCGTCGAGCTGGGAGCCGGAAGTGGAGGGCTTCTGGAAAGAATCTGCGACGTCTGATGAGCTGACACCGTTTTCAGCCAGGGAGCCTAAGTCAAAATATGGAAAGAATTAAATGAGAAATCTAAATCTATCAAATTCAATATACAGTATGTAGCGGCACTGCCAGTTGTTTTAAGTACCGTATTTTCCGGAATATAGGTTGCGGCTTTTTATCATTTTTGCCTGCCCTGCGACCTATATTTAGGCGCGACCTATTTATGGCTTTTTATCACTTTCGGTCGGTAGGGGTGCATGGTAGTACCAGTTTCGGCCGCTAGGGGCGCAGGCAGTGCAGTACAAGTTTCGGCCGCTATGGGCGTTAAAGAGACCTGTAGTCTGTTTAAAATAAGCTGATTTGTAATCATTTATTAACAAAGATTAAACTGAGAAACACTAACATATATATTCAGCTAACAATTTTTTTAGGCGTTTCTGTAGTTAAATTTTAATGAAATTCAGCTCGTGCTGAAAAGCGGGTCTGTTTTCTGGGTGCGCGCTTGGTGTGATTTATGTTCTAAAATAAGCTGATTTGTAATCATTTATTAACAAAAATTAAACTGAGAAACACTAACATATATATTCAGCTAACAATTTTTTTAGGCGTTTCTGTAGTTAAATTTGAATGAAATTCAGCTCGCGCTGAAAAGCGGAAATGCTCTGTATGGGTGCGCGCTTGGTGTTATTTACGTTCTAAAATAAGCTGATTTGTAATCATTTATTAACAAAAATTAAACTGAGAAACACTAACATATATATTCAGCTAAAAATTTTTTTTAGCCGTTTCTGTAGTTAAATTTTAATGAAATTCAGCTCGTGCTGAAAAGCGGGTCTGTTTTCTGGGTGCGCGCGCTTGGTGTGATTTACGTTCTAAAATAAGCTGATTTGTAATCATTTATTAACAAAAATTAAACTGAGAAACACTAACATATATATTCAGCTAACTAATTTTTTAGGCGTTTCTGTAGTTAAATTTTAATGAAATTCAGCGTACGCTGAAAAGATTGTATGGATATGGACATGTCGTTTGTGAAAAACATCATGAGTTATGTGATTGAACCGTTCACTTACATTTGTAATTTATCGTTTACAACGGGAGTATTTCCAGATAGAATGAAGGTGGCTAAAGTGGTTCCATTTTTCAAAACCGGTGACAAATGTGTATTTAATAATTATAGACCAATATCCCTTTTACCACAGTTTTCAAAAATCTTGGAGAAACTATTCAACATTAGATTAGACAAATTCATTGAAAAACACATTAGACAAATTCATTGAAAAACACATCATTCTTACGAATAATCAATATGGTTTTAGAGCTGGTCATTCTACATCAATGACACTTATGGATTTTGTCGAACAAGTAACTACTGCTGTTGACCAAAAACAATATTGTGTAAGTGTTTTTGTTGATTTTAAAAAAAGCGTTTGACACTGTTAATCATAGTATTCTTCTTAATAAATTACATAAATACGGAATAAGAGGATTAGCCCTACAATGGGTATGTACCGGTAGTTACTTAGAAAATAGGAAAGAATATGTACAGTTGGATGATGTGAAATCAGAGCACTGCACTGTTACATGTGGAGTTCCTCAGGGATTAGTTCAAGTGTCTGGGGTCACTAAATGCGTTCTTTTTGCTGATGACACAACTTTTTTTGTTCTGGAAATAATATTAATTACTTACTGGATTTATTGATGAAGGAGTTTGTAAAAATCCAAAACTGGTTTAGACTTAACAAATTGCCATTAAATTTGGAAAAAACAAACTACATGATATTTAGTAATAAAAATAAATCAATTGATATTCCATTTCTAATCGAGGACTCAGTGATTCGCAGAGTCAATGAGGTAAAATTATTGGGTGTTGTTATTGATGATAATCTATCATGGAAACAACATATAAATTTGGTTAAAACTTAAAACAAAAATATCTAAATCAATTGCAGTATTTTATAGAGTTAGATATCTACTAAACGATAAAGCATTGTATCTCTTGTATAATTCAATGACTGTGCTACATTTGATTTATTGTATTAGTTTATGTATGGGGAAAAGCATGTAAAAGCAGCACAATGCCTAATTTTATTTTGCAGAAAAAAATTGTAAGAGTTATAACAAGAAAACATTACTGTCACCCATCTAGTGAATTATTTTATCAAATGAAATTACTGAAATTCTATGATTTGGTGGATTATAACATTTTGCTACTTATGTATAGAGCTCATAATAGTATACTACCGTCAAATATCCAAATGTATTTTGTGAAAAGATCTGGCTGCTACAATCTCAAGGGAAAATATGTATTTGTCAAACCGCAATTTAGAACTAGTTTGAAGGGAAGAACTACTGTAATACAGGGTGTAGGATTGTGGAATAACTTAATGTCAGTATTTAAGGAAGCCAAATCAATTCCTGTCTTTAAGAAACTTGTCAAAGTTGATTTGTTGAACAAATATAAATGAATGTATTTGAGTAATATATATAATTGATGGTTAAATGAGTTATTTACTTATTTTGTTATTATAGAATAATTAGTTTGTATTAGATAAATAAGGAGCAGATTTAACAAGATATTTTCTTCATCTGCTACCTTTCATTTTATATTTTTTCTTTTCATTTTATATATGTCATTAGTTGTATTTCATGCTTGTAAAATGAATAAAAAATTTTTTTAAAGCGGTAATGCTCTGTATGGGTGCACGCTTGGTGTTATTTACGTTCTAAAATAAGCTGATTTGTTATAATTTATTAACAAAAATTAAACTGAGAAACACTACTAATAATAATAATAATAATAATAATTAATTCAATTTATAACACACTTTTCATTACTGAAAATCTCAAAGTGCTACACATATATTGAATGCTACACACATTCATAAACCGGTGGCGGCAGACTACCATGCAAGGTGCTTTCCAGTCCTACCGGGAGCAACTCAGGGTTAAGTGTCTTGCCCAAGGACACAACGACACATGGTGCGGGTCCCGGGAGTCGAACCGCCAACTTTCCGATCGGGAGACGACTGCCATTACCACTACACCACGGCCGCCCCAACTAACATACACTAACATATATATTCAGCTAACAATTTTTTAGGCGTTTCTGTAGTTAAATTTTAATGAAATTCAGCTCGCGCTGAAAAGCGGAAATGCTCTGTATGGGTGCGCGCTTGGTGTTATTTACGTTCTAAAATAAGCTGATTTGTAATCATTTATTAACAAAAATTAAACTGAGACACACTCTTACAATAATGTCAGCTAACAAATATATATTTTTAGGTGTTTATCCTGCTAAAATTAAAATACCGGTACATGCAGGTCTGTTCGCTGCTACTGCATGTCTGGTGCTGCGCGTGCACGTTTTGTTTCATCAGACGTAGCAAAACAAATTTTTAAATCCAGCTCATTTCACAATTACGTTCATTTATTAAGGAAAAGTTCAGCTCAGACACATATTTGCTATAATTTTTATCAAACAAATAATTGTTTTTAAGTGTGAATCTTCTTAAAAGCCTCCTGTGGCAGACATTTGCAGCAGAGCTAAACACTCCCCCACATTTCCGGGTTGACTCAGCGGTGACGCATTACGTCGGCGGTGACGTAGGTGCGACCTATATTCCGGTGCGACCAATTTATGGATTTTTCCAATTTTTGGGCAATAACTGGACAAAGCGACCTATATACAGTATGGGGCGGCCGTGGCGTAGTGGTAATGGCAATCGTCCCCCGATCGGAAGGTTGGAGGTTCTAATCCCGGTTTCCCACACGATGTGTCGTGTCCCTGGGCAAGACACTTAACCCCGAGTTGCTCCCGGTAGGACTGGAAAGCGCCTTGCATGGCAGTCTGCCACTACCGGTGTATGAATGTGTGTATGAATGGGTGGATGGTTGGTATTGTAAAGCGCTTTGGGGCCCCTCATAGGGGGCTGGAAAGCACTAATAAATAAGCTCCATTTACCATATTCCGGTGCAACCTATAGTCCGGAAAATACGGTATACATGTTACACTGACTTTCCAGTGTTTTAAAAAGACTCACCAGATGTTCTGGTTGCTGCGCTGCCGTTGCTCTGAGGCCTCTCCAGCTCGTCTCCGTCATTCAGGCTGATGGTGCTCTTCTCACCATCTGACTCCCGAGGAGCCATGGCCATCCTGGACTCTTGGACCACACCCATAGACACATAGGTGCAGGCCAGACCCACCTCCTGCTCCAGGGCTGTCCGAGTCAGGTAGCTGGAGTCTATCAGACGCAGGTCTGTGTATTTCAGAGACCTGAAGGAGCACAAATGTAAAGACTGTTTATGTTTTTTTTACACATTTTATACATCAGTGTACCGGTAATAGGTCTTCTTAAGAGAATAACAGAATCTTGGAAGTATACTGCAGTCAATTTAAATCAGTAGAAAAGTGTGCTCATTCAATTCACCAAGAGTAAAAAATGAAAACAATGGGCCTCATGCAAGAACCGTTCGTACGCACAGATTTGTTCTTAAACTGTGCGTACGAGTGATTTAGATAGACAGACAGACAGACAGACAGACAGACAGACAGACAGACAGACAGACAGACAGACAGACAGACAGACAGACAGACAGACAGACAGACAGACAGACAGACAGACAGACAGACTGACAGACAGACAGACAGACAGACAGACAGACAGACAGACAGACAGACAGACAGACAGACAGACAGATAGCACACACAAGCACACACAAGCACAAATGCTCCAACAATTTAAGAGCATTTGTGGCATAGATTTTTATCAGATACGAACAAAATTTACGTGTGGTCCAGACCTGTCGTATACTTTACGAGCAGTCAGTCTGCTGTTATCCAGACAAATTTTCTTCACTAATAACTTCATATTTCGTTATTCAGAAAATATTTTGAGTCCAAAGAAATCACGCACCATAATTATTTTTGACAATAGGTTATTCTGTTTGAATTAGAATTATAATTTTAAATGTAATAATGACTAACGGATTAAAATATTTAAATTAAAATCAATTTGTTATCAATGCCGTTTTCTAACACTACAATATTAATATGAAGATCTCAAACTAAAACCAACTTAAATTATGAATTAATTTAAGTTTAATTTGTCTCGGTAACGCAGACTTTACCTTGACCTCCTCCTGTTGCAGTCATAGAGCTCCGATAGCTCAGTGAGATGAGCGTTGGCTCGTAGTTCTGAACCTTATGGGTTCAATTCCCACATGGGACAACGTTTTTTTTTTCTTCTTTTAATTCATTCCAGATTTAAAAAACACAAGAAAACTATTTACAATACAACAAGAAATAAAGCATAAAGTTTTTTTAATCTGGAATGAATAAATAATCTAAAGAAAGAAGGAAAAAAAATAGTCATACCTTGTGGGAATCGAACCCACGAGGTCTAGATAAGATCAGGAGCAGCTAACGGCGCACTGCGTTACCCAGTGAGCCACCAGGACGTGTGTATTTTTTAAGGTCCACATTTATTATAAACAAACATTCTTTGGCTTTAGCTGGTCCTTTAATCCCATGAGTGACGCTGCCCCACTCCCCTCAGGACGGATGTTGAGGAGCATCAAGTGTAGAACCACTAGACTGAGGAACAGCTTCTACCCTGAGGCTGTTAGACTCATGAATAAATAAAAATAAAATAAAAAATAAACACTGCAAAATATCACATCATACTGATGCTGATCTGTTTTCTTGTTGCTGTGTTCATCTGTGTTCATCTGTGACCATCTGCTCATACAAACTCATGTTCGTGCTGCTGTTTATTTCAACTATATTAGGCTTAGTGTATTACTAGTTGATGTTTTTCTTAGTTAGTTCTAGATGTTATTACTGTTTTTCTCTTGCATTTGTTGTTGGATGTAACTGGGACCCCGTGTACATAATCTCGTTTTCATCACATGTACCACATGCGGTGCAAATGACAATAAAGACTCTCTGACTCTGACTCTAAAAAGGACAGATTTTCTTTTCTCGATCTCGGAGAGCAGAACTTCAATCTCCGCACCAGTAAAGTTATCCTTTTTACTTTCCGCTGTCATTTGTATGAACGGACACTTCCTGCTCTCTGAGGCAGGAAACGTAGCCTTATATGGTGTTTTGAGGGGTGGGAATTATGTAAATAACCTCTCCGCGTGCACGCGCAGGTGGATAGAACAGGTGGAATTCATCATACGTACGCAGCTCATTTACACACTTTTCCTGAGGATAGAAGAGTTTGTTGAATCTGACGTGGCATGTTCGTACGAACGCTTCGTACGAACAAAAGTAAGAGAAATTTAGGATAAAAATATGAACATGTTCATGCATGAGGCCCAATCTGTTTGATTTCTTTTTTTTTTTTTAGGAAACTGTGGAGCAGTGACAATATCCTGGATATTTCTATGCCAAGTTTAAGAAATGTGGGATTACCTAGGAAAAGTTTCTCCTAGAGGGTCTTTTCCTGTGAGAATGATGATGCATGGCAACCCTTCCAGATCTTCATATGTGTGTGGCACCCACTCTTCATTCTCACAGCCGCGCCACATCTGCAGCACAAACACACAGCTTTTAAATAATGGCTTTTTAAAAAAAAAAAAGACAAAAACAATGCATGTTAGATAATAAATTTAAAAAATTTGCCATATACGTGTCTCTAATGGGTCATTACTCTCACTTTGAGAAGGCTGATGAAGTTTTTGGACAGGTTGAGTTCAGACGCAGGACTTCCCAGCAGTATGGCGAAGCACAGCTGGAGGCCCAGCTTGTCCCTCACATCCTCTAATCTCTCTCGCGCCAGCATCGCCAGCTGAAGGGAGGGGACACGCACCAGCAGCATGTGGCCGCGGCCATGGGAGCCCTCTCGGCTCGGCGCGCTGATCAGGTCCTCCACCATGGCCAAGGTCTCCGGGGTTATGTGGTCCCTCAGCGACGGGGAAGAGGTCAGAGCCATCATGGCCTCGGTGTACTGCTGTATCAGCAGATAGCTGCGGATCACCATACTGTGGAGGTGGGGATGTCTGGGATACACAAGTTGGACTGATTACTGTATAATAGCTGCTTTAAAAAAGGAAGTTAAAGTTACTGTTGTGCTTGAGTCGAACCTCTCCAGTAGAGTGTGAACCATCTTCTCAAATGCATCGTCACAGCGCAGGATGGGGCTGGCCACACCCCACTGCAGGGAGCTGCTGTAGTCCCTCAGGCCAAAGTAGACCAAGTCCTCAGGGGACTGCTCCTTCTGCTGGAGGGTAATAATCAAACCAACATGGGTTAACCCAGCACAAAGTCTCCCCGATTATGCACTCTACTAGCAGCAAGTAAAGCACATGGTAATAAGACACAAAATAAATAAATATATTTTATTGTTTCTGTTATTTTGACCCCTAATGTCAGTGTTATTTATGTTAAAACAGAGTTTCAAGCCTCACTGGCTTGTGTTGTAGTTCCCAAAGTCTCAAACTACTTTTTCCACCTACAGTAGGTGTAATATAATTTTTAGTTCAGCAGGTGGAGCTGCTCAGCTACAGTTACTAAAAATAAAATTAAAAAGCTGCAGAAAAGCAACAACCAAACAAAAGCATCTTTCAAAAATTGCTTTTTGACTTATTTTGTGACATTTTAACATTGTTGTTGCTATATAATGCTCACCGGAGTCTCACTGGAAGGCCAGTGAATTTCATTGTGGATGCTGATGCGGGACTGGTGGGTCTGCAGGGTGTACGGAAAGCAGCTGACCTGCAGGACCAAAAGGTTGATGGCGTTGAGGACTTCCTGGCAGTTCACCACCCGGTCAGCTAGACCCTGCAGCTCCCCGTGACACACAGAGCCAGACAGAGCACTGCAGAGGGAAGGGGAGCAAATAGTTGAAGGCATTCATCAAAATGCTTTTGCAACTTTACTTTTTAGCACTTTGAGATTTTTATTAATGAAAAGTGCATTATAAATGGAATTCATCATTATTATTATTATTATTATTATTATTATTATTATTATTATTATTATTATTATTATTATTATTATTATTCCCTTTCATAGCTGTTCATCAAATATCAGTCAGATTGGGGTCATGGTTGATGCACAAAACTTATTGTTTGCCTTCTCAACTTCCCAGTGTGGGGGAGGTTAGTCCAAAGACAAATGTTCTGGAAAACAGGAAGTGATCTATGTCATGTTTCCGGCAGTAAAAGCTGAAGTTTTCTTCAAATAAACAAATGATGTTTGCACGGGAAGCATCTGGAAGCAGCTTTGAACAAACACAGTGTAAATACATCAGAAAATCAAATATCACGCAGAAAAACACAGAATGAAACTGGAAACTTTAACTGCCTGGCCT